>JAVCKV010602795.1:0-27569 GCA_032274145.1 Herpochondria borealis
GACATCCTCTTTGTGTTTACGATTTGGTGTTTTCATTTTCAATGATAAATGTGGTCTTTTTGAATTGTATATTTCTACTGATTCCATTGTCGCCTTTTGTAAATCACTGAATGTTGGGCAGTGTTCCAATAGAAATTCACCTTTCAATCATCCATTAATTCTTTCAGTTAAAGCATTTCGATAACAATCAAATCCATCTGTCATTGATGGAATAATACTATTCTCCTTAAGTACTTGCTGGTAAAGCTTAGAACAATATTGAAGTCCTCGATCTGAATGATGTATTAAGGACCTTTTTGTTAATAGCTCTGTTGATTTACTATTTCGACGATTATTTTTTTGATTTAGAATTGTGGCAGGAAGGAGTCGATTACTTATTGCCATTTCTAAGGCCTTCGTTTCGCTACACTGTTTGCATTCATATCATTGCTTACATGTTATGCCATTATTTTTCGACTACTAGCATCTGTAACTAAGGATAAATAATGATCCCCTTCATTTGATTTTACATAATAATATCACTAACAAATACTTGTACAGCTCTTTTTATTTTTTTGTCTTTTAACAAATTAGGATGCTTGCGCAACCAATGTTTTGAATTAGTAGTCTGTATATGCTTTCTTTTTCTTTAGTCTGTGCTTGCTAATAGGTCAGTTCTCTCTTTTCTACCTGGGAAACAACAAGTAATTTAAAGCCCATTATGTAATCACGTTGGTCCTTGTACGGCTTTATTATTCATTTTATAAGTCGAATTTATATCAACTTATTTTAGGACGGGAAATAATGAAGATTAATAAAGTCAATATATAAACTAAAGTATAAATTTTCAGGATAAGATTGTGATTGTCAAAAGAAGGTGCTAGAAGAATGTCGTAAGTCTAATTTAATCATCTGTTTTGGAAAAGCTGAAATGATTTTTCAACGTTCAAATTCCGTTGGTTTCCTAAATACCATGAATTTTATAAATCGTCGAATATCGAACAATAGAAAGAAGTTTTGCTTTCGCAAAATTTGAAAGGAAGAAATCGTCTTGTGATTATTAAAAAATCCCCTTCGACTTACCATTATTTTTTTCCTTTCTTTAAATAAGGTTCTATAAAATGCAGCTGACATTATTTTTAAAAAAGAAGGTCTATAAAATACAATATCAATTAAAAACACACTCCCATATTTAAACAGAAAAGAAGGTAAATTAATTAGCAAAACGGCCAAAGGCATCAATTTGAAATAGGTATAAAAAATATTCAGTTGTATTTTCAATACATATTCATAATCACGGATTTTGTTGGTGGATTGACTGATTTTGTGTAACACTATAGCGGATGGCTCAAAAATGCATTTATAACCCAAAACCGTAGCCCGCAGGCCTATTTCTGCATCTTCATAACCGGTATCAAAATATTCATCAAAAATTCCAATGCGTCTTAGCATCTTTGTGCAATATAAAGTCGCACCTGCGCAACTTCCAATGTTTTCAAAAACGGAATCGAAATTTTCTATTGGTTCTCCGTGTCCCATAGGAATGATTTCTGCAGTATTGAGCATTTTATGCCCAGCATTATCCATTTTTTGGGGATTGAAATAATTTATCATTTTACTACTTACAATATCTGCCTCATTTGTTTTTGCACTTTTTACCAAATTACTTAGCCATTCCATTTCAACTTTGGTATCATTATTTAAAAGGGCAATATATTCTACATCGGGATAATCCTTTAATATCATTTCTATTACTCGATTATTCCCTTTAGTGAAGCCAAGGTTTTGAGCATTCGCAATTATGCTTACTTTATCGTTATTATTAAATTTTTCTTGAAGTGTCTTAAGATCATTCTTTTCAGATCCATTATCGATTAAAAAGACATGAAAGTTAGAATAGGATTGTTTTAACAAAACCTCCATACACTCCAGGGTGTCATCTAAACCATTCCAATTCAAAACTATAACGGGGATCATTTTCAACTTTTTTCAGAAACTGGAAAATTCAAATTTAAAACTGCAAAATTATTATTACAAATTCTCCACTATTTAAATGACAATAAAGGAAAGCTAGATATTCTTAAACAGCTTTAATCCAAAATCGTACAATTTTATAGATGGGAGGTAAAACTAAAGATAATAATCAGCAGTTTCACTATAACCAAACTTTTTACTGATATCACTGCAGTAGTATCTATAAATTTTTATTTGCTCAGCTGTCCAGCCTGTATTATTAAGTTCGATATCAATTGATGTAGAAACCGATGTAGATTCTGGTCTTTTAGAAGTGAAAATATCGTAAATGTATCCTTCGTTTTCTTCCCCGATATTTAAAAAGTCACAAATTCTTTTTGATATCATTTTGGGGTTGTTTTCTATATCTCTTTGCTCAATTTCAATTGATGTATTAACAACTGAACTCTTAACTTCTAACCATGATTTCATACATGCACTCCATAATTTGCAATGTAATTCAAATGGTTTATCAGGAAATTTTCTTATTCGGGAATTGATATTCTCAATGCCTCTCCTTTTGGCAAAAATAAATTTTGCATTCGGCCAGGTTTTAGCGATAATAGGTACAGAATCAATCATTTCAATTCCCGGAGTTTTATCTAGCCAAATATTTGATTGATACAGTGAATTGTAAATGTTATAGAATAAATTTTGCATTTCATTAATTAATTCATCTCTTTTAATATGTGAAATTGCCCTGCTTTTGACCTCAAGAGAACTGGATTTACTTTGATAGTAATTCTCAATAGCTGTAACAACGTAGTTTATCACTGGTAAAAAATGACCTTCAGCATAAAATGGTATTTTCATTGCAGATCGAATAGCAAGTGCTAAAATACTTGTTCCAGATCTAGGTGACCCAATAATAAAAATAGGAAATTCTGAATCTCTTAAATTCGGAGACTTATTCATAAATAATTAATTGCTAAGAGAAATAATATTTAATTTGATAAATGAAACCAATTATAAATAATAGGAAGCGCTTTCACTATAACCATATTTACGATTAATATCACTACAATGATTCTTAAAAGATTCAATTTCTGCATTAGTCCAACCCGTTTCACTCAAGCTAATCGATACTTCTTGCTCTTTTCCTCCAGTATTTTGTGGTCGTTCTGTCGAAAATATTCTTGATATATGATTAATTTTGTTTTGTTCTAATGATAAAAATTCCCCTAATTTCGCAGAAATTTCTTGAGGACTTAATGATATTTCTCGTTGTTCAATTTCTATCGAGCAATCTTTAACCAAGTCTCTTACCTTTAACCATGATTCCATGCAATCTTTCCAAATCAAACAATGTTTATCAAATGAAACATGAGGAAACTTTTTCATTCTTGATGTAAGGTTTTCAATTCCTCTTCTTTTCGCGAAAATAAATTTCGCATTCGGCCATGCTCTTTTTAGATAAGGAACACATTTTATCATTCTAGGATCAGGAGATTTATCGATCCATATTTTTTCTTTATGCAATGATTCAGCAGCGTTTCTAATATCGTTAATAATTATTTCTTCAAATTCAGTTTTATTGATATTTGCAATCATATGTCTCTTATCATCAATTACCTGATGCCTTGATTCAAAAAATCTGTCAATATGAAATAATGTTATATACAATAATGTTAAAAAGTGACCTTCATGGAAACCTTCTATACTAGCGCCATTTCTTAATGCAGTAGTGATTACACTAGTTCCAGATCTTGCTGCTCCTAGTATAAAAATTGGTTGAGAATTGTTATGGTTAGAGTTCATGATCTTCTACTTTTTCTTTTAAGAATAATGTCAAAATAATAATGATTAATTATTTATTACGTTTATTGTAGTTTTCAATATACTTAGGATCTTTGGATGCGATGATTCGAATTCTGCCTAGTTTTTTTTCACTCCGGAAGCCTTCTTTATAACTTGTATTACTAGTTACTAAACAATGTGGAAAGCCTGCAATTTTTAATATTTTTATCATAACTTCTGGACCGCCTGGAAGCCATGATAATTTATCAACACCTGACATATAATGTGTTTCATGTTCATATTTTATTTTCATACAATCGTCTGGCGTATCAACACTTGTAGCCGTATCGACAATTATCAATTTGTTTGTAATAGAACAAATATCATATAAACTTTTAACAGGAAAAGGTAAATGATAAAACACACCTTTAAATAACGTAACATCGAAAGTCTTTTTTGATTTATTCAAAAAACTCTCAATATGGCTTGTTTCGAAACTCAACTTGCTATCAGAAATTTCAAAATTATTTTTAAGAAAATTTGCTTGATTAATCCAATGATCTCTAACATCGAAACCATGACAAAAGTCTGCTCCAAGTTGATGTGCGACAATACAATAAGCACCGGCATTACAACCAATATCTAAAAAACTATGTCCATTTAATCCGTTCGGAAAAATACGCTGTAAATATTTTGTCATATTTTCGGCTGATGCAACTTTTATATTGTTTAAGTCTTCATTATCATAAGACTGGGAATTGCCATCAGTGGAATATACTCCGGGAAGCAATTCTATTTTCATATGCCACGGAGCCATCGATTTAAGTTTTGCTATCAATGTGGAACTGCCTGGAGTTAATTTATTATTCAAATTTATATTTTTTTGGATGTATATAATATTTAGATGATTTCTTATATAGGAAGTAAATTAGAAATATTATTCTGAATGAATCAATTGGAGAATCTTATCTACGTAATCTTTGAACTTAAATTCATTTAAGATTAATTCTTTTCCTATTCTACCTGCATCTGCTAATATTTCAGGCTGATCTATCAATTTTACAATTTCCTGTGATACATCAGCTCTTCTTGTATAAGGTACCACAAAGTTTTTACATCTTTTAAGTAGCTCAATTGCACCAGAGCTTCCTTCTACTCCAATTACAGGTAATCCGGAAATAAACGCTTCAAATACTATTGTTGGAAATGGATCCTCTCTCGAAGACAAGAAAAATATATCTGAAGCAGCATAATATGGTACAACATTTACCACAGGCTCATAAAAAAGTATTCTATTTTCATTATTTGTATTTACTATATCTCGGTGTAAAAATCGAATATACATATCTGGTGAGTCACTTTGCAGAGTACCACCCAACCAAATAAAGTAAATATCTTTTTCAGGAACCAAAGATATTGTTTGAATTGCCGTTTGTATGAATACATCTATTCCTTTTCGCGGATGTATTGAGCCGCACCCCATTACTACAAATGCACTTTCATGTATTCCAAGTTTTTTTCGAGTTTCTGATCTTAATTGATCTATATCTGCATCTAAAAATTCTTCTTTGTACAAGCCTTGGGGTATAATGCTTGTCTTGCTAAGATCAAATTTATAATCACGTTTATTTTTTTCAACCATAAACTGGGTAGAATAAACTATACGATCTGAATTATTATATAAAATTTTCAAATAATTTTCATGCCATGCATAAGTGTAATCATGAATGAACGATATTAAAGGAATATTATTTTTTTTAATATCGGGCATAATACTGGCACAGCAGGCCGTATTTACAAGGGCGAAACTATATCTACTCGGATTCGCACTTAAATATTTCTTGACACTAATATTTTTATTTTTAATAATATTATTATCAACTACAAATGTTTCCCCGTATTTTCTAAAAGTATTTAACAGCACCCCTTCTTGCAATGAAAATGTTAAGCAGTTATAGTTATGTTTTTTATTCAAATATTCGGCTACTTTCAAAATAATCTGTGGGGCACCAGATAAATCAGCAGCATGTGTTACAATTATTGCAGTTTTTTTATTCTGGTCATTATTTTCAATTGCAGTAATTTTATTCTTTACTGTATCATATGGATAATAATTGTTAAACTCAGATTTAGCAACATTTGGAAACAATGCGAGTATCTGATCGGATACATAAGTTTCCCATCTATTTACATAGTCGGGTTTTAATTGATAATTATCTTTAACAAATTCATGAATTTGTGCTGCCTCATCCAATATAATCTGTTTTTGTTCATCACCATGTGTTTGGCTTGTAACCGTTTGCCCATGTTTACGATGATAATTTAATTTTTTAGGCACATAAGTAATTTTATGTCCTTTTAAAAGATTAACATAAATGTACCAATCACCTGAAAGCTTAAATGTTGAGGCTATTTGCAGCATTTGCTCAGTTATATATTTTTTTCTGAATACAACTGCACTGACGTTAGGTATCGTATTTTTTACTCCTAATCCAAAATTTATTTCATCGTTTGCACTTACTGTATATGGCTTGTCCCAATGATTTACATTAAGTCTTTGATAGTATGATATATAGTCACCTATTACTTCATTGTTTTCATCTACGGTTATTGAATTAGTGTATGCTAAAGCAATATCTTCATCCATCATTTTTCTTACTAATGATTCTAAGAATATAGGGTCAGCATAATCATCAGCTTCAGCTATCCATATTAGATCTCCCTTGGCAATTTCTATTCCTTTTTTCCACTGTTTAAATACATTTCCACTATTCTCTGTATTGGCTATGATTTTCACAAAAGGAAGATGTTTGTATTGCTCAATAATTTTCATACTGTTGTCAGCAGAACAGTCATCCAAAAGTATTAATTCAAAATCTCTAAATGTTTGATTTAGAATACTATTGATACGTAGTGGTAAGTATTGTTCATAATTATAATTAGGTACGATAATCGAAACAGCTGGATTTATACTTGATGTGTTTCTTATAAACTCAAGAATTTTAGGAGCTGTAGCATCAACAGTATGCCGCTGAAGTAATTTTTGTCTGGCAGTGTTACCCATAGATAA
Organism: Herpochondria borealis; assembly: GCA_032274145.1. NCBI lineage: Eukaryota > Rhodophyta > Florideophyceae > Ceramiales > Ceramiaceae > Herpochondria > Herpochondria borealis. The sequence goes on from JAVCKV010602795.1 coordinate 6,800, forward strand.
TCGCAGAGAATCATTATCCATGAGTTGGGCTATTTTTTCCGCAACATAATCGGTGTCTTCATAAGGGCAAATTATACCAGCATCATGGTCTACAAATTCAGGTATTCCTCCCCCTTTATCAAAGCAAATTATTGGCAGGCTACACTCTGCAGCTTCAAGAGCTGCAAGAGGGAATGGATCTTCCCTTGATGCCAAGAAATAAATATCAGAGGCTAAAAAGTAATCTCTTGGATTGTTCTTTACTCCAAGAAATGAAATACTTTCGCTTAATCCATTCTTTTCAATTTTCTGCATCAAATTCTCCCAACTTGGGTATTCTCCTTTTTTATGCCCACCATCCCAATAATCATTGCCTAACCAATAAAATTGAACATTATCTTTTCCAAGCTTCTTTAGTTTTATAGCTGCATCAATAAAGAGATCTACTCCTTTACGCCAATAAATTGTTCCGCATCCAATTACTACAAATTTATCTGTCACCAATCCCAATTCTTTTCTAAGAGAATTTTTGTCATAAGAAGAACTTGCTCTTTCGTATTCATCAATAAATTCATAAACTTTTACAAAATCCTTTTTATCAGCATGATGTCTTTCCAATAGATTATTTTCTACGGGAGTTGAACACGCAATATAAGCAGTCGAATAATGGTGCATATCATTAATTACATCACTGGAGATATACTTATCCATTGCCAATTGTAATTCATGGACATGTGTAATTATAGGAACGTTGAAGTGAGCTATTTCACTATATATAGTTGGCGCAACAGATGTATTACCATATATCAAGTCAATATCTCCACAAAATTCTCTTAAAGCATTTTTTCTTTCTATTGAATCTGGATACTGAACTATAAATTCATGCCATATTATAGTATGACCAACATTTTTCATCCTATCAATTAAAGGACCTCCTTCAAGCGTAATTATTTTAATATTTATTAATGTATGTTTTGCTAACCATTCCGTTAAATGTACAAGTATTAGTTGTGCCCCTGACAAACGTGCATCATGTGAAATGAATAATATTGAATGAACATTATTTTTAAGAGAGTTGTCAAATTGATTTAAATTAGAATCGCTATCAGTTTCAGCCTTTGTTAAAGGTGATATTTGTTTTATAAGTGCATCTTGATTTATAAAATCGGATTGATTTTCAATAAAGTTTGGTTGTATAGGTTGACCTAATCTTCGTTTGCCAGTAAGAAGTGTTATTAGATTTTTGTAAATAGTATTAGGATCCTCATACTTCAGCGCTTTTCTCAATGTGCCAATGCTGTTTTTATTAATATTCTTCAAAAGAGCAATAGGGCTTAATAACAAAACAGGTATAAACTTCAGCCATGTTCTAAATTTACCAAGCTTTATAGCTTCAAAAAAATGATACACCCAACGCAAAGGAGCTGTTATAAATAAACCAATTCGATGAGAAATTGAAGACTTAAGTTCACTAATTAATTTTTCTTTTTGATTACTGTCTAATGTTAGTTCTCTTACCCTGAAATCATAATGGACTAAAGATTTTGTTTGTGATTGGATTGTATTCTCTTTTTCATCATGTTGTTGCTTAAGATGTACAAATGCTTTATTGGATTCTTGAACAAGGCTTTTGTGTTCTAAAACCGTTGCTTGCAATGCACTTAGCTTATTTTTTAATTGGAGATTTGAGTCAGCATTTAATTTATTTATACGGCCTTCTTCTTTTAACGCATGATCTTTCTGATCAAGAGCAACTCTATTCATTTCTAACTCATCTTTTGCCCCATTTAACAGATTTTGAAGATATACAGCATGCTTTCTTAATCCATCAATATCTTTTTGCAGTTCTTCAATACCCTTTCTATTTGTGATATCTTTGTTATAGAAAAACTTGCTAGTTCTTTGATATTCTGCATAAAACTGGTCAAGTTTTGTTAGTATTTCTTCATCCGAATTTTCGTTTTTTGCAAGTTGTTTTAATTGAATAACATATTCATTTACCATTGCTGGTATTTTATCAGATGTTTTTTTCGAAGAACTGTTGTGATGTCTAAGCTTGGGATTTACAAAATTCTCAATTTTAGTTTCCATTTCTGTCTGAGGAAAGAATTCGTTAAACTTAAAATACCTATTAAGTTTTTTTAGTGCTCCTATAGGGGATTGTAAGAACTCAGGAAAATCAATAAAAATTCTTTCTTCTGCTCTCGTACTTAATTCAATTGCCATCAAATAATTAGTCCAGAGTATGTGTGATTTTTGAATTGAGAAATGATCTCTATTTTCTAATGAAAGACTTATCTCAATTGGTGATCTAAGTACTACACAATAGTTAGGTTTAATTTGTAATGCTTCAAATACAGATTTCCAAAATGGGAGTAGAATTCCAAATCTTGGATCCTTAATTGCAATATTGTTTTTTATATTAAATTCCGAATTTATAATTTGTATTGCGTCAAGTTTGCTTTGCTTTAATCGTTCGTCTTCCTCCCATTTTTCAGGTAAAAAAAACATAGAATCCCATGACGCGTTGAAGTAGCCTAATATTTTATCATTTAATTCTACTATTTTATTATTCTCAAAATATCCCTTTACATTATATTCATTGGCTTGCATTATGTCCCGGCCCAAATCAAATCCTGCTATTTTTAATGCCCCTGTAAAAGCAGACGTTCCACTTCGATGCATTCCAAGTACAATAACTACATTTCCAATATGATTTGCCATGTCAGCTTTATTACTCATATAATTTTACGATTGATATTTTAGATTTTAAATTAAGAAAATGCGTTGAGCAGTTAGAAATAAAAATCATGCATATCGCTATATATCAGTGTATTAAAAACAATCTGACTAATTTTAAATATGCTAATATGCATGATTAGAAGGCAATATACTGCAAAGTAAAGCAAACTCTAAAGAAGTACGCTAAAGAATATATAGTATTGATTAGGAAATAACGGATATGAACTATTTGAAATTCCTTGCTTATCGTGCCCTTCAAAATTTGAGTGATTTGGACCAATTGGTGCAAGTAGTTGTCTAAGTAAAACTTCGTTTTATTGGGGTGTATAAACTAGTTCGCACTAGTGTCTACTTCGAAACCCATTTCTTTTACAAATTGTATTTGTTCTGGAGAAAAAATATTCAAATTATACTTCTTATATCGATTATTTGAATTAGGTGTACGAGGTATATTATAAAGTTCCTTAAGCTTGGCAGACGAGATAGTGATTTCACAAAATTGTAATATTCTATCGATCTCTTTTTGTGGACTTTGGCAAAACTCAGAATGTTTGACCATCAATAACCTATTTTCAAAACCTTTTGAATTAGCAATGACATCTTTAGTTGATTGAATCCAATAATCTAATTGCTTGACAGCTAATTCAGTTTCAGTTTCATTTCCATTTAAATCAATTTGATACTTCCAACCCCAGTTATTAAGTTGTTGTTTATTATTTGAGAATGCCATATCAAGTCCATTCCTTAATACATGAATGTATTTAAGATTAGGAAATAAATTAAAAATTTCGTTCACATATATTTGCGTATTGGGTTCCTTCCACCCCCAAATTTCATGTGAAATTTCTTTGCTAAATAGTAATTTAATTACGTTTAAGTAGAATTCTAGTCCAGATGAATGAGTTGGATTTGTGTATCCTGATTTATAATACACCATTAGATCTTTTAGAGATATTTTTCCACTTTGCATGTATTTTTTAAAAGAAAGCAGCCTTTCGTTCTTTTCATTAAGTGAAGCCTTTTTATACCATTCCGGATTTTTTAATAATCTTGTGAAAAATAAATTATCATTAGACTCATTTAGGTCATTTCCCATAAAAATACCTGCTTGAATTAAAACTTGCGCAATTGCTCTCGTACCGCTACCGCCTAAGGCTCCTATTGAAATTATCTTTTTATTCATGGGGTTTAACTTGTTTGTGCATTTGTGAAAAGGCACTTTTGAAGTTTTAAGGTGATTCATCACAGTTCTCCAATCTTCATCATCTGTTGAGTGAAAAGTATCCCTAAAAGGCACTAGAATTTTCGAATAGGTCTCAATTTCCAAAGCAAACCAAAGATGCAGCCTAAAAAGTTCTTGGGTTTAGTAGCCCTTGTATTCGAAATTTTCTTTTTTCTATTAAAGACTATACCACGAAGCTATAAAGTTTATTAATATTTGCAAAATTTGCAATATCCATCAAGATATTATATTTACAAGAATTATATAACTTAATATGGTTGAATCAGGTCTAGTTTGAGATTGCTCTGATTAGCTCTTATCATCAACTAATTAACCGATTTAAGAGAAAATCACAATATCTGACGAGCCGATTGACCAATAGAACGCAGGAATAAGGGTGTATACTATGGAGATGGTGAAGGCAATGATTAAAAAATAATAATGAACATGGTTTAGTCCCCAATTAATGGACGAGATTCTGGTGATTAAGTAAGAGTAATAAAATTAGCAATTGCCTTATAATTGCGAAAATGTTGACGGAAACCTTTATGCTGATGGTCGTAATGAGATTGAGAGGTTGTTATGCAAATTTCCGTTAACTAACATTTTAAACAGAAAATATGCTGATAGATAGAGGGCAAAACACGAAGGTGAATTTTTTAATAGTTGGTACTCAAAAAGCTGGTACAACCGCACTATTTGAAAGTTTAAGAAACCACCCTGAAATTTACATGCCTGAGATCAAAGAATTACATTTTTTTGACAATGATGATTTTTTTTCAAAACCTCATGTAGATTATAGTATTTACGAAAGTCGATTTAACTTTAACAGTCGATCAAAATTTTATGGAGAGGTAACACCTAGTTATATGTTTTGGGCGTCAAGTATGAAGCGGATTTGGACTTACAATAAAAACATGAAACTTATTATTGTTTTAAGAAATCCCATAACTAGAGCTTATTCGCACTGGAATATGCAATTTGAAAGGAATATTGAAAAACATGATTTTTACTATTGTATTAAAAATGAAAGCGAGAGATTAAAAAATGCAACACCTACAGATATAAGAAGATTTACTTATGTTGAAAGAGGACTTTATGCTAAACAATTAGAACGAATATTGCATTTTTTTGATAAAAAACAACTTCTTTTTATTAAATATGAAGAGTTTCGAGAAAATCAAGAAACTACAGTGGAGCGGATTTTTAATTTTTTAAATGTCTCTTCTATAGATCATAAAATTCAATTGAAAAACACACATGCAATTCCTTATAAGCAAAAGATAAGCAAAAAAGAATTTGATTACTTATCAAGTTTTTATAAAAATGATATAACCAAAGTCGAAGAAATTCTGGGTTGGGAATGCCCTGATTGGAAAAATACTTTTAAATAATACTGTATACTTATACGAATCAACAACTAGTTATATTTTATTGGTATTCAGGATTAAGAACCTAAGTGATTTAAATGAAAAGTGTTTTGATAGAAGGAGACTTTTTTAATATTTATGAATGAAAAAAGCTTGGCTAGGCGTATAATTTGAGATGTGGGAGCCGCTTTCTAGTTTAGCTTTCTTATTCGACAAGCCTTTTTGTTTCTTTTTCTTTTGCGATTGCAAAAATGAAATCCAGTTTGGAAGGACAAGGATGAGTTGAAATCCAATCTTCCGTTTTTATGATATATATGCATAAAGCTAGGTAATTCTTTCAGAAGTTGATGATGTTATCTTCTACAAAAATGGGCTATTGGTATTTACGAATATCCCTATTTTAAATGCTTTTTAATTAAATTTACACTTGTTTGGGAATCAAGATGAAAAACAAGTGAATAAAAAAAGAGCCTTGCAGAATTATTTCTACAAGGCTCCTTTTTAGTATTTCTATTATGTAGACCGCTTTATCATTTTCTGCGAAATACATCTTCTAGATCACTTTGTAACAATCATCACTTTAGAATCAATAATTTCTCTATTTACAGAAAGTGTATAAACAAAAGTACCATTGCCAAAATCTGCAGAATCTACGTTTAATTTACCAGATCCCGCTTCCTTTATTTTAATAGCGCTCAATACAGATCCCTTGATATCACAAATATGGATTTCCACATTTTCCAAACCTTCGGGGATAAAGTAGCGTATTTCAGCCGATTCATTAAAAGGATTAGGGGCATTCTGTAAAAGATAGGCATCATTGGCATTGGCAGAAAATCGCAGCTCACTATTCGAACAGCAATTATTCATACTCTCTCTGATTGTCTTATTTTCATGTCGCAGCTCTTCCGTAATGCGAAGTAAATCATCTACTAAAGTAGTTAACTCATTAACCTTTTGAGTTTCTTCAACGGAGTTGCTACTGGCCATTATTTCATCCTTCATTATCTCTAGATCTATAGGATAGGAGATGTCTTTCGTATTTTCCTTAACCTTATCGTTCCGTGTTCCAGATACGTCCAAGTCAACAATATAGGATCCTTTCTTTGGTACATCCTTGGCAACAGATGTTTCTGATTTAACAATCGGCCCAGGGTTAGCATCCACCGGACGGCCATTATCACCAGCGGACTGCGCGAAAGTAAATTGTAAAAGGACGCATTGAAAAACCAGTATTGCGATATATTTTATATTTTTCATTAGAATCTTTTTTTTAGAATTAATAAATTAAAAACCATCAAAGGTTAAATTATTCTTTTTCTCCAATAGTTTTATCTGAAGAATCAGAAGAGTTATGAGTTTTAGTCAATGTAGAAACCAATTGACTCAATTCAGCTAACTGGGTTTTTAAAGTTTCTATTTTAGTCAGTTGAGTTTTTAAATCAGCAATTTCTTTCGTTTGCTGGTCGATAGTCTGCTGCTGCTTATTATTAGCTTCCAGAAGACTCTCCTTCTCATTATTTATTCTCTTGTTTAGCTGGTCGATATAGATGTGAGCTTTCTCGAGCTCTTCCAGTACCTGCTGACTTCTGTTGACAATATTAATCAAACCTTTGCCTTTGCCATTAGTCTTGGCTGGTTCAAGAGCTGGCAAATGCTTTTCTTGCCACATGAACTCGGCGTGCTCTTCGATCGTTTCTAGCTTGTAGTCCGGTTCGAAGACGTAATCAGGAGTGATTGTACCGGTCGCAGTTATATTACCGTTTACATTCACGTTGTCACCAGCTACTTCACCAATCTGGAGGAGATCAGCGTTAGCCGATGCCCCAATCCTAATTGCAACATTTCCACCTGCGCCATCTCTTCTTACGACAAAGTCACCATCCGAAAGAGACCGGAATTCCCAAGTATTGAGACTTGTGAGAAGCAATTGGGCAGCGGTAGGTGTTAATGATGTAACACGTATTTCGGCTGTACCATTACTTTCGACATCTAGGTTTGCATCCGGCGTCTGCGTCCCAAAGCCCACATTTCCATTAGCAGCAATGTCAATGCTACTTGTCGGAGCACTAGGTCTTATTCTAAAAGGAAGCGTACTACCATTAGATGCATCTCGAATAAAGAAATTTGTCTCATTACTCGCTAAATCCCAGGTTTGGGCAGTAAAACCTGAACTACCATCTTGCTCCAATCTCAAAGTTGGTGTATCTCCACTTTTATTGTGGATTTCTACTACAGGTGTAGAAGTTCCTACACCTATTCGGCCTCCGTCATCAACATATAATGAACTAGTCGGTGCCCCAGCTTCTATCAGGAAAGGCGTTTTTCCGCCAGTAGCATCTTCTACTGCAAAATAATTGGCCCCGCCGTTTGCAGAATCATTTATTCTTATCCGCCAATCATTTCCAGGAAAGCTTGCCGAATTACTGGTATCATCAAAATGAATTCGTAAGTTATTTTCTTTAAATCGTCCAGTATCGAAACCAAAACTTTCGCCATTGTTACAATCCTGGCCTACACAGATGCTACCGACAACAATGACATCATCTAAAAACTGCTGGTCATCTTCTATCATTGGTGTATTATCTCCTACGACAGGTAGAGCGTTAGAGGCCCATACTGGCTTTCCGTATTCCATGTCAATATTATTTATGGAAGCATATAGCACTGGATGATCTTGTTCCAATAATAAGTCTTCTTTCCATATTATACCTGAAGTCTTAGTTAGGCTTACTTCTTTAACTTCTTTTTGATCCGGCGAGACAAATTGGCCATTTCGGATACTGAAGGAAATATTATATACATTTATTTCCGCTGGGAGGTCATGCTCCAAACGGAAGACGGCTATCTTTTCCTGATCATTTTCTTTCCTTAAGTCGATGAGTTCCTTTTTGACTGTTTCAGACAAGGTGACTATTGGTGTGACTTGCATCTTGTAAGTACCATCAGAAAATTTCTTTCCTTCAATATCTAAATTTGAGAGAGATATATTTTTGGTGAACGGTATTTCTTGTCTAAAATAATAATCATTAGGTCCTGCGACTTCCATTAAGTAGGAATTAGGACTAATCATTTTAAATTTGGCTTCATTGGCCGTAATCATGGCCTCTTCGACCAACTGGGCATTTAGGGATTGTATCCCCAAAGTGCAACAAAAAAATAAGGTGCAAAAAAGTAAATTTTTAGCTTTCATAATGTTGGCTTTTTTATTATAATCAATATAGTTATAGAGGTATTAAGTGAACAAATAATAAGCAAGATAATCATTAAAAGGAAAAATGACAATACCTGATTAATTTAATTAGTGATGTGTGTAAATTATTTGGTTTTGTTTATTTGTGTTTAGATTGGTGTCAATTGCTATTTTGTACCTACCTAAATTAAATTCGGTGTCACCAATAAGTTATAAAATTATCCTTTTGACAAACCTTCGTTCGACAAAGAGATGTTGCATCGCCCATTATAGAATTACCATTAGAATTGATACTAATCAGACAATATCCAAGCGTTTCGCAATATGTCAAATTATTGATATTCATAAGTTCATAGGTCATCGAGTTAATAACAAGTCGGTCAGCTTATATTATGGCAAAGAAACCTAATCGTCATTATTAAAATGATTAAATAAATTTGTTGAAATCAGCTTGTGTAAATATTAATAGGAAAATGCATAGCACTGTAAATAGCTATAAGGCTCTTAAAATTAATGGGGGTATTTATAATGAATATCCCTAGATAATTCATAGAAAAAAAAATTAAATCATGTAAAATCAATATTTACCTTATTGAAATCAATTCATATACTCCGTATTGCCTTCGATCCTAGTAATGACTTGTCGTCCAGGATAAACTTTTATTTGTAGGTAATGACATGCTGTTTGTTGGGTTGTAGATTTTCTACTATCTGTACATGCCCATTTGGCCATCTAATTTCAAGGTTGCACGTTTTAGCAGCTCCTAATCCAAAATGACATGTTTTCGGGTGAACAGATAAATACCCGGTAGTACTATATACTTCTTTCCATCTGTGCTCTCCATCAGGAGTCGTTAGGATGAGCGCTGTACCAATAGCATCTTTAGTAATTTTTTGTGAAGGATCACCGCTTAATTTGATTGCCACCCAATTATTTGTAGTAGCTTTTTGCTCTGTGTTGTTTCGAAACAGCTTTGCTTTGTTTTGATAGTCATTGACAATAACTTCTAAGTCCCCATCATTATCCATATCAAAAAATGCAGCGCTTCTTGACGTTCCAGAATAATCTAAGCCTCCGGAATTAGTAACTATTTCGAGTGTTCCTCGCTCATTACTAAATAAAATATTGGCTTCATCATTACTGTTGGCATAGGTGACTTCCTTAGCTTCTCCTTCTGGGCTGTTATAATAGTCATTAGAAGTACCATAAACGCTATATTGGTTCATTCCCGTAAGGCAATACAGATCATCATCGCCATCGTTATCGAAATCGAAAAAGTCGGCATCCCAGGACCAGCCAGTTGCAGAATAGCCTCTGCCGATGGCTGTAGATTTAGTATAGCTGGGCTGGCCATTTTTATCTGTTGAAGAAATGAAAAGGTCATTCGCTTCCACTACACGCATGGTGGCAAGTGAAGAAGGGTCAAAATGAGCTGGTGTGTTTTCGTTTGGAAGTACATATTTATCGTCTTTTTCCATTACAACAATGTTAGAGATATAAAAATCGGGGCGCAAATCGCGGTTTAAATCGCTGACCCCAATATTCATAGTATAGGAAGGCTTATTTGTAGCCATTTCAGCACTAATATCTGTAAAGCTACCGTCCTGATTATTTACGTAGTATGCATTGATTCCAAAATCATTGCCTACAATGATATCTTGCCAGGAATCCCCATTGATGTCAGTGTGCCCAACTGCTTGAGTCCATCCGAGATTTTGTAATCCGGAGTCTTCAGATACATCCTCAAATCTAAAGTTGCCCATGTTTCGGAAAAGTTTATTTGGACTCCCATTGGTATTATGCCGTTTCAAGGTGGGTAACTCCCCTTTAAGATAATTTCCAAAATAACCAATATAGATGTCTGCTAATCCATCTTTATTATAATCGATAGATGTAGCAGGACCTCCAATCAAACCTTTTCCACCAAGATTAGCTTGGTCTGTCATGTCCTCAAATGTGCCGTCCCCTTTATTGCGATAAATGCGATGAGCATCGTTGGCGTAAGAAATAAAAATATCTTGCCAGCCATCGTTATCAAAATCTAACAGGATCGGTTGTCGGGGTTCACCGTAATTACCATCTGGACGTTTCCAGTTCAGCCCAGCTTGATTCGTCACATCAATAAATTGTTTACCCTTGTCATTTTTAAAAAGTCTATTTCCTCGTCCTCCCAAAAGCAAGATGTCGACCCAGCCATCATTATCCATGTCTTCGGCCGCTACTCCGCTTCCACCAAAAGCGGGAGGGATTGCCAATCGAGCCAAGTTTTCATCCTCTTTGACCACATAAGCTCTAATCTTACGGTTCAACCAATCGGAATTGCGATGTTCAAAGTTTAATGCTACTTCATTGGATATTTCTGAAAAAGGGGTTTCTGTGTTCAGGCTAGCAGTTGATTTACCGGATATTATTTTTGTATCCAAAATAGAAGCAGGTATTCTTTGATGTTCGTCTAACTTGCTTTGAAAGTTTAGTAGGGCATTTTTAATATGCTGGATTTCCATCACTTCCTGTCCTTGTTCTTTGACATTGGCGCCTCCCATTCTAAAGATCAACACCGCAAATTGAGCGATTCCTTCTACTAGTAATTCTAAAGCAAAAGGATCAAGTGCAACTTTAAGGTTACTTTCCCTATCATCCAGTACATATTTTAAGTATTGCCAATGCAAACCACTATCCCGAAAGGCATCCAAATCATAAGCTTCTATGACAATTTGATTTTGAACATCCAAATTTGGGAAGTAAGTCACATCTTCAAACATATTGATCGAATGAGGCAAATACGCTTGAACGGCATGATAAACCTCTTCATATTCCAAAGTATTTTTGTTTTGCTTTATGGCACTCTGCTCAGCATATTCTAGTAAATCCGTGCTGAATTGTACCATAAGATTCGTGTAGAAATTTGTAAATTCTTTACTTACTGCGGGGTCTGTTGGCCAAAGTGTTCTCGAAAAATAGACTTGAATATTTCTAAGAAAAACCGATTGATTGATTTTGTTATAATTTCTGTAGGCTGTTAGTTTTTGTTCGATAATTTTATACACAAGCACCTTGTAATCATGGTTTTCTTTTTTCTTGTAGACTGATGTTTTAGGTCTTGACATTAGATCATTAAATAATATTTTCGTAGCAGCATCAATATGGGTTTCACCGATTTCGAATTCATTATCTTTTCTGGCCAAATTATCTGACTCCTTAAGTAAGGCTAAAACGGACAGGTCAATACTTTTTTTTAAGTAGCTCATCACCTCCTCATTCATGGGAGCTAATATTTCCGATTCAAAAAGAAAAGATTGTTGAACAGATAGTATAGCCCTTAAAGCGTATGTTACAGAGCTGTATTGTCGATAGTCTCTTGCAGCAACAAATACCATAGGATGATCTGGAAAGGAGAGTTGAATTCCAAGTTCATCCTCATAATAATTGAAATATTTTTGTTCTATTTCTTTGAATATAGCCAATTGATCCAGCGTCCCAGAACGGCTATTTATTGTTTTCGTATAATCCAACCAAAGTGTTTTAACATAATTCTTTTGAAAGGCGATTCGTTTATCTCTAGCTTCAAAACTAAGTGGGGTTCCATACATGAAATCTTCAAGACGGGAAGCAGTGGCATGACACTTCGCATCTTTATTACTTTCCAGCTGTCCAATTAGTCCAATGACAGGTTGAAAATCTGAAACTTCCTGGCTATATACATAGTGCTGTTGGAATAGGCCAAGAAAGAAAAGTAAGAAGAAATATTTCATAATAAGCCGTCTTTTTAATTTATCATCTGAAATCAGATCTCACAGAACATTCGAAGATACAGCAAAGAAGCCGTATACAGTAAATTCGCCGAGGGTTTTATTCTCGGAAAGGAGCATATTTTATAGATTTGCCTATTGATCAAACTCTTTGAATGCAAAAGAAGGTATTTTAGTTCTCAAATGGCATTCCGCTATGTTCTGTAATTTATGCTACAACGTTTTCTTTCACTTTGTGTCTTTTTTAGAACTAGAAGTTCTAAAAATATTAAAAAAATCATATTCGATTTTTATGGTACTGTTACGCTAATATTTCATTTTAATTCATCAAATGGGTTAGTATTGTTTTTGTTATACATATATAAATAAATAATGTGTAACTAATGAGATATCTGGTAGATGTATAGGAAAATACTTAATCGGAATAATGCTTTATTTTAATATTATGGTATTATATTTGCTGGAGAATACTTTGAAGTAAAAGAAATAATATCATAGCAATATTGATATGATTAGACAGAAAACCAAACTTTGAGATGATTAAATGCAAACTTTAATCATCTCATTTATATATGTGTGTCCATTTAAATCTATTTAATAAAAGTCTTATCTAGATTTGTTGAATTTACATTGTTAAAGGTTATTCAAGTCTAGATATATTAATATTTAGATTGCCTATAATTAAGAAATAACTCCCATGAAAAAAGTGACCTACTCATTTTTGAAGCCTGATTCTTACCATTCATTTTATCTATTTTCCCTTTTATTCGGAATATTGTTGGTTGTATTGCCCGCTTCCCTTTCCGCACAAGTGACGTTTACTGCCCTTGACGATTTATCCGTTAATGCAGGCGTACAAACAGGATTGAGCGGAGGCTCACTTACAGGAGGAGTCTATTCGGGGCCCGGTGTAACAGATGATGTCAATGGCATGACATATACTTTTGACCCTGCTGTTGCAGGCGTTGGTGTCCATACACTTACCTATGCAGTTGGATTGGATTCCGCCTCTGACGATGTCGAAGTGTTAAACCTACTACCACCCGCATTTAGCAAATCTTTCGATTTTACTGAGATAGGTCCTGGAAGTGTGACTACCTTAACTTTTACTATCAATAATAGTGCATCAGCAGACGGAGTGACGGATTTGGATTTTACGGATAATTTACCAGCTGGAATGACTATTGCTACTCCTGCTAATGTAACCAATTCCTGTGGACTGGGTACAGTGATTGCTCCGAATGGAGGAACGACTATTTCTTTTACTGATGGTACTTTGGGTGGCTTTAGCACTTGTACTATTTCTGTAGATGTGACCAGTAGTACACCAGGTACGCATACGAATACTACAGGTGATCTGAATTCTAGTTCTGGTAATAGCGGAACAGCTTCAGCGAATTTGACTGTGGCTACTAACCGCCCTGGGTTTTCCAAAAATTTTAGCCCTGGTAACGTCAATTTTGGAGAACGAAGTACTTTGACTTTTACCATTGACAATTCAGCAAATACAGGTGATATGGTGACTTTAAATTTCACTGATAATTTACCAGCTGGTATGGAGGTCGCTTCTCCTCCAAATATTTCTATAGGATGTACTGGTGGAGCCTTGACTGCTGTACCTGGGAGTACTGTTGTTACCTATGATCATCCTTTTGGAGGCTCTCCTGCTTTGGCTGCAGGAAGCACTTGTACGATTAGTGTTGATGTTGTAGGGACGGCTGCCAGTACTTTGAATAATGTAACTGGCAATTTATCTGGCTTTAATTCTATGTTTCAATTTCTTTCTAGTGGAAAGGCCAGTGCAGCACTAGAGGTGTTGACTCCAACTGAAATCTTTCTTCAAAAATCTTTTAATCCGAATCCCACTGCTCCAGGTGGTACGACTAATCTCGAATTTACCATTTCTAACTTCAGTCGGGATTTTGAAGCAACCAATATTACCTTTACTGATGATTTGACCACAGTTTTAGCTGGTCTAATAGCTACAGGAACACCCATAAATGATGTTTGTGGTACTGGTTCTGTATTATCAGGGACTACTTCTCTATCATTCACTGGGGGATCAATTCCGCCGGAAGGCTCTTGTACTTTCAGTGTTCCATTATCGGTTCCTGCCAGTGCTGCAGGTGGAATCTATACCAACACAACCAGTGCTATAACTGGAGATCTTGATGGTTCAACTATAACAGGAAATATGGCGAATGAGAATTTGACCGTTGCTAATGTTCCGACTTTTACAAAAACTTTCCTAAATGAGCCGATTCTGGCTGGTGGAACTACGACTTTGGAGTTTACCATTACCAATACCAGTACTACTTCTGCCTTGACGGATATTACATTTACCGATATCACAGATAATTTTATAAATGGGACGGTCATAAGTGCATTACCCGCTGCAGGTTCTTGTGGTGCGGGGTCGCTATTTTTTACGACTACTTCTGGAGGACTGGTTCATTTCCAGATGAACGGTGGGAACATTGCGGCGGGAGGGTCCTGCACCTTCAGCATAGATTTAACCATCCCGAATAATACCGGATCGGCTAACTACACTAATACAACCAGTTTTTTAAACTGCATTGTGGATGGACAGACCTTGCAAGTAAATCCTGCAACTGATGATCTAGAGGTTAATGCCATACCAAAGCTAACAAAATCCTTTACGGACGATCCAATAAATGAAGGTGATATTGTAAATCTTGAGTTCGAAATTACTTATGATGATTTTGCTTCTGTAAATGCAACCAGCGTTTCTTTCACAGATGATCTGAATGCTGTCATTCCAGGTCTTGCAGCAATTGGCTTACCTATTAATGATGTTTGCGGGGTAGGTTCTCAAATAAGTGGAACAACAAATCTTAGTTTTACTGGAGGCAACATGTCACCAGGAGATGTTTGTACTTTTTCAGTGCCCGTCCAAGTACCTGCTGGGACTTTACCAGGGACTTATACCAATGTCACTAGTACGCTAAGTTCGACGGTAGATGGACAGACTGGTGCGAGTGATGCAGCTACAGATGACCTTCTTATAGGAGGACTGACACTTACAAAGGAATTTATTGATGATCCAGCACTCCCTGGAGATTTGGTAACACTTAGATTTACAATTGATAATACTACTACAGTTGATGCAACTAGTATTGTTTTTACAGATAATTTGGGTTCAGTACTACCCGGTTTGGTAGCTGAAGCTCCGTTACCGACGGTACCTTGTGGTGCGACAAGTATGATATCTGGAACTAACTTTTTGATTTATACAAATGGGGAAGTATTAGCGGGTACTTCTTGTTTTTTTGATATCATGGTGAGGGTACCCGCTGGTGCAACTTCAGACACATATACTAATACAACTTCTAGTCTTACGGCAACAATGAATGGACAGACATTAGTTCTTTCAGGGGCTACGGATTTATTGGTTGTAAATGATAATTTGATTGCTTTAAGTAAAACTTTTACTGATGATGCCGTTCTCCCCGGTAATACTGTGACCGTGGAATATACTTTGACAAATTTAGATCTTGTCAATGCGATCAGTAATATTTCGTTTACCGATGATTTTGACGCCTTGCTTCCTGGTTTACAGGCCACTGGCCTACCTATGGCTGTTTGTGGTGGTACTGTAAGTGGTACGGGATTATTGAGTTTTGCAGGAGGAAGTTTGGCAGCAGGAGCTTCCTGTACCTTTAGTGTGACCCTTCAAACACCGATAACTGCTCCTTACGGAGGTTCCTTGCCTTGTCCAACAAGTGGATTAACAGGAGAGATCAATAGTTTACCTGTTGTAGGAGATCCGGCTTCCGATAATTTAGACTTTCAATTATTACAATTTTCAAAATCCTTTGCTGGAGATGCGGAGTCTGGTGGATCGACGACACTAACGTTTACAATCACTAATCCTGATCCGAACAATTCGGTAAATGCAATTAGATTTACTGATGACCTAGATGCTGTCCTTTCTGGAAGTATTGCGACGAATCTACCATTAAATGATATCTGTGGATCAGGTTCTTCAGTGACAGGAACATCTACTATTGTTTTCAATGACGGTGTATTAGCTTCAGGTCAAAGTTGCACTTTTGACGTAATAGTTGAAACACCCTGCGGGAGTGTTCCAGGAACCTATTTAAATACCACAAGTGAGATCACAGCTTCTGGATCTGCAGGAGTTTTAGAGGGTGATGCAGCTACTGATGAATTAACAGTTATTTCAGCACCTCTTGCAAGCTTTACTGTTCCCGCTGACCTTTGTATTAATGCCGGCGTCCAGATGGGCGAAGCAGGTGGAAGCCTAACAGGCGGAGTTTTCTCAGGAATTGGAGTTACAGACAATGGAAATGGCTTGGATTATGATTTTGATCCAATGACAGCAGGAGTTGGAGTACATACGATAACATATGATTATACAAATGGCAATGGCTGTACAGGTTCAGCGATGGATGCTGTAGAAGTGTTTGCCTTACCGATAGTAACCTTTGCAGCACTTGCCGATCTATGTATAGATGCGGGCGTCCAAGCAGGAGAAGGAGGCGGCACACCAACAGGAGGTGTATACTCAGGATCAGGAGTAACTGATGATGCCAATGGTATGACTTATAGTTTTGATCCAGCAGCAGCGGGAGTAGGAACACATACATTAACCTATACATATACGGATAGCAACGGATGTTCCGATTCAGCTACAGATATGGTTGAAGTATTCGCACTTCCTACTATAATGGTTCCAATGGAAGTTTGTATTACCTCAGGAGTTTTGACTTTCAGTGGTGGTACTCCAACAGGAGGCATTTACAGTGGACCAGGAGTGACCGATAATGGAAATGGAGTGGATTATAATTTTGATCCTGTAACAGCAGGACTAGGAATGCATACCATTATGTACGATTATACTGGTCAAAACGGATGCCCAGGATCGGCATCAGGAATAGTAACTGTTATTGCCCCACAACCTGTAATACTTACTATACCTCCTTCTCTTGATACATTATGTATCGATGCAGGACTTCAGGTAATTACTAATGCAGGTTCACCTGTTGGAGGTGTTTACAGTGGAGCTGGAGTAACAGATGATGGAAATGGTATGAGTTTTACCTTTGATCCGGCCGCAGCAGGTCCTGGATTACAACTTATAACATATTCTGTAACAGGAATGGGTGGATGCTCAGGAATGTGGACAGATTTTATTCACGTATTTGATTTACCAATTGTAACTTTTAGCCTCCCAGCTGCACAGGATTCATTATGTGCAGATGCAGCTCCTGAAGTAATCTCCGGTGGAGCTCCTTCAGGCGGGACATATTCTGGGCCAGGAGTAGCGGATGATGGAAATGGAACAAGTTTTACATTTGATGCTTCTGTGGCAGGTGTTGGATTCCACGTTATTACTTATACATTAACTGATGCTCAAGGGTGCTCAAATTCATTCGATGATTTTGTTCATGTTTTAGATTTACCAGTAGTTGCATTTACAGCTCCAACTGATCTTTGTGTTGATACAGGCATTCAAGCTGGTTTAAGTGGTGGTACTTTAACTGGTGGCGTATACAGTGGATCTGGAGTTACAGATAATGGAAATGGCACGGATTATGATTTCGACCCGATGGCAGCTGGAGTTGGAGTTCATACATTGACATATACATATTCAGATTCTGATGGATGTTCAGCTTCAGCATCTGATGATGTCGAAGTATTTGATTTACCAATAGTAGAATTTACTGCACTTGCAGACCTTTGTATTGGGAATTCAAATGCCGATCTCCTATTGAGTGGTATGCCATTGAGTGGCGGAGGTACACCAACAGGTGGTGTATATAGTGGAACAGGAGTTACTGACTTAGGGAATGGAACGGAATATTTCTTCGAACAGAATTTCGCGGGAGTTGGAGTACATACAATAACATATACATATACAGATGCAAATGGTTGTACAAATTCAGCATCAGATGATGTTGAAGTATTTGCATTGCCAGTAGTAGCATTTACAGCACTTGCTGATCTATGTATAGATGCAGGAGTACAAGCTTCTCAAGGAGGAGCAACACCAACAGGTGGAGTATATAGTGGCGCGGGAGTTACAGATGATGCAAATGGCATGACATATAGTTTTGATCCAGCAACAGCGGGAGTTGGAGTACATACGATAACATATGATTATACAGATGGAAATGGTTGTACAAATTCAGCATCAGATGATGTTGAAGTATTTGCATTACCAGTAGTAGAATTTACAGCACTTGATGATTTATGTATAGATGCAGGCGTACAAGCTTCTCAAGCAGGCGGAACACCAACAGGTGGCGTATATAGTGGCGCGGGAGTTACAGATGATGCAAATGGCATGACATATAGTTTTGACCCTGCAACAGCGGGAGTTGGAGTGCATACAATCACATATGATTATACAGACGGCAATGGCTGTATGAATTCAGCAAGTGATGATGTTGAAGTATTTGCTTTACCAGTAGTAACGTTTACAGCCCCAATGGATGTATGTATAGATGCAGGCATTCAAGCGGGACTTGGAGGAGCGACACCAACAGGTGGAGTTTATTCAGGAACAGGAGTTACAGATAATGGAGATGACACGTATGATTTTGATCCAGCTGCGGCAGGAGTTGGAGTACATACGATAACATATGATTATACAGATGGAAATGGCTGTATGAATTCAGCATCAGACGATGTTGAAGTATTTGATCTTCCATCCGTAAGCTTTACAGCTGGCGCTGATTTATGTATCGACGCTGGAGTACAAGCTGGACAAGGAAGTGGAATTCCTGAAGGTGGCGTATATAGTGGAACTGGAGTAACAGATAACGGAAATGGGATGACGTATGATTTCGATCCAGCAACAGCGGGAGTTGGAGTACATACAATAACATATACGTATAATGATACAAATGGATGTACTGGGACATGGTCAGATGATATAGAAGTATTTGATTTACCAGTAGTAACATTTACAGCACTTGCAGATCTTTGTTTAGATGCAGGCGTACAAGCTGCTCAAGGAGGAGCGACACCAACAGGTGGAGTTTATTCAGGAACAGGAGTTACGGATGATGCAAATGGCATGACATATAGTTTTGATCCAGCATCTGCAGGAGTTGGAGTACATACAATCACATATGATTATACAGACGGCAATGGCTGTATGAATTCAGCAAGTGATGATGTTGAAGTATTTGATTTACCAGTAGTAACATTTACAGCACTTGCAGATCTTTGTTTAGATGCAGGTGTACAAGCTGCTCAAGGAGGAGCGACACCAACAGGCGGCGTTTATAGTGGAGCTGGAACAACAGATGATGCAAATGGCATGACATATAGTTTCGATCCAGCTGCGGCAGGAGTTGGAGTGCATACAATCACATATGACTATACAGATGGCAATGGCTGTATGAATTCAGCAAGCGATGATGTAGAAGTATTTGATTTACCTGTAGTTGATATAGTGACTGAAGCGTACCATTGTTTAGATGCTGATATACAAAGTCTTCCTATGACAGGAGGAGTACCAGCGGGTGGAGTATATAGTGGAGTAGGAATAACTGATAATGGAAATGGAATATCTTATTTCATTGATCCTCTAGTTAACGGAGTTGGAAATGTTACAGTAACATATACATATTCAGATACTAATGGATGTACAAGTTCAGCAATGAGTGATATAGAAATTGTGGAATGTGGAGTAACTAACAGCTTTGAGCCAAGTGATCCATGTTCATGTCTTGATAATGCCACACCATTTGATTGTAATAATAATACAGGTGGGGACGATGGTCAGTTTTCAGAAATCGTAACTATTTCAGGAGCAACTGGACCACTTCCAATTGGTATGACTTGGTCAATTGTTGGAGCAACAGGAGCTATGGATGCATTCAACATACCAACGGCAGGAACACAAAGTGCTGGGTTAATAGTACCAGGTGACGGATCTGTCTTAATGGCATTCAATGCTGGTGTATACGAAATACCATTTGTACATGTAGATGATATAGGATATACATTGATGATAGAAGGACCATTTGCTATGGGAAGTGCAGCAAACGTTACATTAACAATAAGCAATAAGTGTCAATATCCTGACCCAGTATTTGATCCTTCTATTCCAGAAATGATTAATATAGCTGATGCAGTGATTACATTAGGAGCAATGGATACAAATGGAGGAAGTGCTGATGGAGTGACATTTACTTTAGATGGTTCTCCTGCTACTATGATTGATCCTTCAGCTTTGGCTATGGGGACGCATACTGTTACAATGAGTTATGACGGAGCAGCTGATGCAAATGGAGGTGTTTCTCCTGATGGAGGAACAACATCTGCATCACCAGGGTGTATTCAAGATGTAACCAAGGATTTTGAAATAGTTGTATGTGATCTAATTGTAGATTGCTCAAATATTGTAGATTCTACATTAGCATGTAGAGCGGATTTACCGCCGGTAGATTTTGCATTACCAATACTAGTTGATTCATGTGGAGATATTACATTGTCAGCATTGACAATTATACCAGG
>JAVCKV010602906.1:0-27550 GCA_032274145.1 Herpochondria borealis
ATCAAAGCGAGTTCTGCTTCGTGTATTAGTTCGTAATATAGGGCTATTGTTCCTACTTTTTCTTGTGTTCTTTCTTTTGATGTTGAAAGGCTTAGTTTGGTGTTTTGACAGCCGAATAGTAGTATTGAGGTGAATAGTAGTAGGTGGATTGATTTTTTCATGGGAGTTTGGTTTTTTGATTATTAAAATTACATTTATATAATCAAAACACCAATACTTTGGTGGACCTATTAGTTGTTTTTTTTGACGCTTAAGTAGCCTTGCATTATCTTTATAGACCTTACTAGTTTGTAACTTAAAATAGTAAGTCTATAAGGTTTTGAGTATAATACTATATCTTATTAAGGGCAAACAATACTATAAGTCCAATCTGTTCCACTACTACCATCAATACGGACAGTAATCCACTCATTCCCACCACAAGATGATAAATTTATTATAGCCCTTTCTTTTCCACTAACTTGACCTGCCGTTTGATATAGTATTTGTCCAAGTTTTGCCCTTTTTCCACAATAAACGGTTAATTGATCAGGTTTAGAAAACATATCATAATCTATATAAAAAGATAAATTTTCATTCTCCATATTGTATGAATCTATAGTAACTCCCTCTTTACCCGATTGAATATAGCTATTACATGCCGGTGGTAATTCGTTTAATGGAATATCTCGCTCAATTTGATCAGATGCTATTAATTTTCGAACAGAAATTTTATCTATTTTTGTATTATTAGAACCAAAACCAGGTTTAGAAGCACCTATTGAAACTAAAGCTGTTACAGGTAATTCTATAATTAATTCACCATTAGTGTTTGATACAGAAGTCTGTAATGGTATAGATTTACCATTAATTAATAACATCGTATTTAAATTGGCACTAGGTACAACTTGTTCTAAATTATCCCTATTAACTGTTCTAAAAAGTAAGTTCACCATTTTAGGTTTTAAAAAAATTGTTCTACTTTCAGGATTCCCTTTTATCAAATTAAGACCAATTACATTTTTAATTCTAGCACTATCACTCTCATAATCAGGAGGGTAAAGTGCAACAATAGAAATAGTATCATTAATACCTATATTAAAAGTAAAATAACCATCCTTATTACTCATAATTGTATAATTATCTTGATCTCCACCTTTTTTAATAACAACTTCGTTGGTTACTCCAGCTAAAGGTGTTTTACTATAATCATCTACATTTTGAAATGTAACTTGATTCGGTTTTGGAGGTAAACATATCGTTCGCAAAGAATCAGGTAAATTTACAAAGTCTTTAACTAAATATTGAGGTAGTTCATTTTTATCATAAAATGGATGATATTCACCAACTAATGTCATTTCAGAGATTACATGAACATCATCATAACCCCCTTTACCAACCCCATTAACATTTGTGTGAATCTTTTGGGTTGTTTTATTATTTCTTCCGAGAATGTCAATAGTTACTAATGCTCCAGGTATTCTTTGTTTTGTTAAACAGTCTGTAACAAAAAATACAATTTGATTTGTTTCAGGAACTAATTTAAGTAACCTTTTATCATCAATATTTCCTTTTACATCTTGTAAAGTTTGATTTATAATACTGTCAGGTAAATAACCTTCTAAACCTCCCAATACTTTTTTAATCTTCCCACAGTTACAAATCTCATGAAACAAAACATAACCACTTGCATCTGATATTGCAGAATCTAAGTATGTCTTTCCTAAATATTCAGACTTAACAAATACAGTCACCCCAGGAAGTGGTTCCAAATCAACTTTATCGACAATTTTAAAATTCAACTTTGTTTTAGACGGAGTTAAATGTAACTTAACTGTATCTGACAGCCAAAAAACATTATGAAAAAGATACTGTACTGTGTCGGACTCAAAACAAATAGAGTTCGACACGTTTGTTATGGACCTAGAGTTCGTCACTAAGGAATATATAGCTGAGAAAACACTTGTTTTAAGATCTTTAAATACGACCACCCCTGTAGAATCTGTTTCTCTATTTAAACTATTTGTATCATAAAAGAACTGTTTTTGGTATTGATAAGATACCATTACGTTGGCAAGCTGTACAGAAGATTGGTTTCCCAATAGTTTAATCGCAACATTCTTTTTATATGGTATAAAAAGTAACAATAATAATCCAAATAACAATAGCCACCACTTATTTCGTTTTTTAAGCTTTAAAGTATAATCAAGCACCTCAGAATTAAACTTAAATTGCTTTTTAAATTGTTTTACTTTTTTATCTTTTCTAGTTAGATTAATAATAGTTTTTACCTTTTTATTATTCTCAAAATATTCTACAGGAAAGACGCAACAGCCATCCTTGTCTGTAATTTTTGTCTCTAGCTGTCCTTTTACAATAAAATCAATTTTTGTATTTGGAACGATCTTATTTTCTTTATCTATCAATCGAACTTTAACAAGCTTTGGCTCGGGAACATCTATTGTAAAAACAAATGATTCGGTATAATCTTCTAAAGTATAACTTTGATTATTTTCTTCTTTATCAATTTCTCGAAAAACTACAGTACTTCCAAGCTCAAACTTACCCAAAGAAATTAGTCCTTCATTATTCGTTATTATTTTTTTTGATACTCCTTGATAATCAGCCCAAACTATTTGATTTGGAAGTACTTCTCCCCTCTGATTAATTACTTTCAAAGTAGAAGAGCTATAAATAAGTTCTATCATCTCAAGAATAAAATGATTGCCTTCTTCCTTTATTTTAAAAACACCTTGTGTTTGTTCATTTTTTACTAAACTAAATTTTATCTCTTTAGACACCTCTAAATCCAGTAACTCTAATATCCCCTCTTTATCAATCAACTCTGTTCTCTCCCTATCATTATATTCAATAAGAACCTCTATATCTGGAATAGGTTCTTGAAATTGATTAACAACCTGAAGCTTAGCATCTACCCAAAGCGGAAAAACGATCTCATAGTTTTCTGCTTCTGAAACAGTAAACGATTGATGGTACTTAGATTTACCGTCTATCAAATCATGAATAACAAGCTTTGCTCCTAACTTATAAAAACCTAAATTTTTAATGCCATCTTCTCCTGTAGTAAATGTTCTTGTATTCCCTAAATAGTCAACATAGAAATCCTTCTCCTTTGCTATAGAATTATTTGAATAACTTAGAGTGATTAGGACTTTTGCACGGTCCAATCTTGGAACATTTAAGATTCGTGTAAGGGGACTAATTTTTGCCTCATCCTCTAATAATCGATGCCCCCATTGAGTCAAAAATATATTTGCTCCAGATTTTGAATTGAAAATTTTTATATCTTCTTTTTTAGGAACATAAAATAATCTATCTAGAATCTCCTTAAAATAAACTTCTTCAATTAGCAACTCCGAAAGTTCTGTTTTTATCCTATCTATAGAATCCAAAACATTCCTCTTATCAATTTCATTAAGTTCAGTTATGCTTTTCACATCATTTGAAGACAGCATATCTATATCCATTTCCCAAACAAAAGTTTGGTTATAAGCAGGTAATGGTTTGGAAAAAAAGCTTAATAGAATAGGTTTATCTATTAATATTTCTGTTATTTTTTGATAAACACTCTGAAAATTGTATTCTTCTGGTAAGGTACGAATTACTTGGCTGCGGGAACTACCCTTGAATCTTAACATAGGTTCTAAAAGTACGGAATCTGAGTATTATAGAATTCCTTTGGTTAGTTAATATTAAACGATCATCTAATTACAAGTTATTTGTCGAATTGGACTTTTATATTTTTTCCCTTCGATAGCCTCTTGTTCTTTTCTTCCTAACTCTGAACGAAGATATGTATATCCTTGAGGAGTTTTTTTTAAGCCTAAATTCAATTCGAATTTTATATTTCCTATGTCTTTGCCAAATAAATCAGCATTTTCCATTGCCTCCAGCACTTGATTATTAGCATCACAGAAACCCTTCATTAAAGCAAGTAATTCATTATATTTCTTTTGTTGTTGTTTTGTTCGGCAATAACCTTCTACCCTTTCAAGAGCTCTTAAACTACCTTTCACCTTTTTATCTATATAGTTATTTTTCAATAACTTATAGCTATTAAGCATCGCTTCGCATAATTCATAATGATGATTCAATTGAATTTCAAAAGCAGGTAATTGCCCTACATTATTGAGTTCAGCTGTCTTTTTGATTTGTTCTTTTGTTGTATTAATTACTGCTAGCTCAGTGTTACTATTAATATCTTGTACAAGAATTTCATTCGCTTTTTTTGTTAATTTAGGAAAGAAAATATCTCCTAGCTTTTTGTTTTGAACCTTTGCAACTTCGAGTAGCCTTATCTCTTCTTTAAGTTCCTTAATTTCTTTTTCTTTTGAATTGACAGTGGTGTTAAGGATCTTAATTTTACTTTCTAAAGTAATCTTACCTTTATTAAGTCTCGATAACTCTTGAGAACCTTCTGCTATATGTTCCTTAAGTGTTTTTATTTCTCCAGCCTGTTCTTCTGATTTTTTGTCTAAAGAGTCTCGAACAGAGCTTAGCATTTTTATTTTAGTATCTTTTTCTTCTAATAATTCTAACTGCTTGCGAAGTTTAAGGTTTTGTTCTGTAGCTTTTTTTAGATCACGTTTTGTTACCTCAGATTCATTCTTTATTTTTTGTAATTCCTTATTTTTTTTCTGCTCTTCTTTTAGTTTTTCATCCAGATCTTTATTCTCTTTCTTTAGGCCTTTTATTTTCTGAGTTGTGGCATTGTTATTTGTTTTTTTTTCTAAATCTGCCATTTTAACTTTAAGTACCTTTTGCTCCTCTTCAGAGTTTGACAATTTAGTTTCTAATTTTTTAATCATCTGCCTACAAACATCTAGAGTATCATCTTTAAATATTATGCCTTCCTCTTTTACTTTCAACTGAAGATGAAGCGTAGCTACAGAATCTCTAAAAAGATCCCTTGATGCTATTAATTCTTGTACTCCCTGCTGTCCCATGGATGGAACTCTAAAAAAAACAACCATTAAAAGAAGAAGTATTATTTTCATATTATTGATTATTTCTGCACTCCGTTAAATAATATTCATTTCTCTCAAACAATTGTTCACAATTACACGTCTTTAAATCTTCCCGAGAAAATCTTAAATCTAATAATTCCAATACCTTTACTAAAGTAATACCTTTGCTACATTGAGACATCAAATAATTATTTTTGGCAAAAAAATGGTGTCTCTTCATTTTTTCAGCTTCCTTATAATAGCCTTTTGACCTAGATTCATTGTAAGCTTCTACTTCTGTATACTTTTTGATTCTATAAAAAAAATTATAGGCAGATTTAAATGAGTTAGTAAGTTGTAGCAACTCTTTAACTTCTTCTTTTTCTTCCAACAGTTTTAATTCATCTTTTATAATATTAATAGTCTTTAGGTTCTTATCTTTTTTACAAGATTTTTCACTGGCGCTTTTTAGCTGCAACAAATATTTATTCACTAAAGATTTTTTTAAAGCGACCTGTTGAGCATCCGTAATTAGTTTGTCTTTACTATAAGATTCAATGTTTCTATCTAGACCTTTATAGGTTGATAATTTCCACTCTTGCTTAGAAAAATCAGTCAATTTTTCTTCTAAAAGAGTATAGTTGGGATTATCAAAGATTGCTTCAGTACGACCAGAACCTTCCCCAGAAGTTAAAATAGACAAACCAAAAAGTATAATCCCTACGATTAAGACAGCAAGTACAATTACTAATAAAGGGGTATTTAAGATCTTTTTAAGCATAATAAAGAGTTGTTCAATAATTAAACTATTCGCAATTTTTGTTTCTAACAAATCGACCTAAAGAGGCACTTGTCTTCAATTTTTCCATTTCAGTTAAGGCATTGTAATCTCCTGCTAAATGCGCTTTACAAAAATGATCCCAAGCATCACTTAGTATTTGTTGTTTCTTTTTGGGTGCCATTCCTTTTGCTAGATCTACAATTTTAATTCGATCCAATCCTGCACCTATATGAAAGGAATTTTTTTGTTTTTTCAAGTCAGCAATTGACTTCTTTTTCGTCTCTTCTAATTCTCTTTGTTTAGCCATTAGAGCTTGCTCTTTTTGATGTAACTCCGCAATCTTATTATTAATGCTCGTCTCTTGTTCTTCTATCGTCTTATCCTGAAGATTAATTTTACTTCCTAATTTTTCAATTTTCAAATCTCCTGCCTCTACTTTTTGTTGCAAGGATTTGATAATAGAGTCTTGTTCTGTAAGCATACGTTTCTGTTGCTTTATATTTTGAACTAGATTGGGCAACCGCTTGGCCTTCTGTTCTTTTATTTCGATCTCCTTTTCTAGTTGTGCAATTTTTTCATTTACTTCTTCTACAATTGTTTCTACAGAAATTGCTTTAGTTAATAGGTCTTGATCTTCCAATAAACCATCTTGAGCTGTATTTGTAAAACCTGCTATTCTACTAAGTAACGAATCTATTTCTCGACTCTCTACCGCCCAGTTTTCTCGAAATAAACTATCTTCTAAAACCTGATGACGCAACTCTTTTAATTCAGCAACTGTAGTATCTGAAGGTTCTGGATTACAAGAAATTAAAAACAGTAAACTCATCAAAGTCATACCATATATACATATATTATTTTCCATTTTTTAATTAATATAAAGATTCAAAATTGTAATGCCCCTTATCTAAAATAATGCTCACTTTACCGTTATTTTTTTGTTTCACTATTGCACGACCTAAGGACTCAAAATACATTGTTCCATTTATCCTATCTAGCACTGCTTTTTTATTATAATGCTGGTGTTTCCCCAAGATTTCGTAAACAATTTCTAAACTATCCCCAGCTTCTTCTACCTTATTAAACTTCAACTGCCAAAGTCGATTACTAATCGTTACTTTATAAGAAGTGGGGATATCTCTAGCCTTAAATTTAGTTGTTGAGCTTCTATTTTCAACCAATAAATCTGCTGCCTCAATTCCTTCTTTAGTAAAGTCTCCCTCATTTAAACGATAGACCATTAACCCATTCCAATTGTCCAACTCATAAATTTTCCGTTGATCAAAAGCTTCTTTTTCAAAGTATTGAATGATGTTAGAATTATTCTTTCTTATTTGTTCTTTAAGGGCATTCTTATCACTTCCAAAAACAGCTTTAATTAAAGAAGATTTTTTCATTAGATAATCTACTATTAACGTTTCAACAGATACCCAACTAGAAGCTGTTTGCTTACTTGCTTTTGCATAACTTAGAAACTTTCTTTTATTCAAAAAATAGATCTTTTTATCAATCCCTCCGAGTTCAACAGTTGAATCTTCCTTATATTTTTTCTTAAAATCTACTAGAGTTAATGAAGTCGAAGCTGCTGTGTATTCATTAGTTCTAAGTTCCTTAGATGCGGCGGCGTCTATTTCTCTTCCATTGCAACCTGAGAGGTCAGAAAGGAACAATAACAGTAGCACAATTCCCATTACAGAACATAGCATTAGTATATTATTATTGAGTATTTTTTGTAACATTTGTTATCCTTTATTGGCTACTTTGATAGCGTTTATTATTATTTATTTTGCAGACATAATTTCTTTGAGAGATTAAATACTTTACGTTCAATTTTATTTAATTCGAATTCTTGTGTAGAGTTAAAAAATGGATTAAGATTTTCATCTCCTAAAACTCCATCTTTAAATCTCAGTTTTTTATTTTCATCTCTAAGTTTAGTTAATGTATAGCCAGAAATAAATTCTTGCTGCATAGTTTGCTCAAAACTCATATCTTTTAACAATACTTTCTTAGCATTTAATTCTTTACAAAAAGCAAGAACTCTCCTATAATGAATACAGGCTTCTAGTGCTTTATTTAACTGTATTTTGTAAAAAGGATAATCTTGATCATTAGGGTATTGATTTAATATTTTCAAGTAATCTTTTATGACTATTTGCGTTTCTAAATCTTCGAATTTAGGATCATTTTTTAATTCAAAAATTTTATTCCTAAAACCTTGTGGAATTTTTTCGGGTATAGATTTTTTAATTTTTTGAGAAGTTTTTTTTGTAACTACAGGTTTTAAAATATTTACAGCAGGCTTAAACTCCAAAGAATCTATAACCAATTTCACTTCATTATATCTTGTTGTGTCTGCGCCCTTAACTCTTGTATTATTTTTTGTTAAGTAAGCCTTAAGTTCCTTTTGCTGCCTCTGATTAACTGAAAGCAAAGTAGCCGTATCACAAAAAACTTGAATAAGTTTTAAGCTATCTATTAAGCTTTGATCCGTTTTCGCTTCTACTAGAGTTATATCCTCCTTTATAGTATCTCCAGAAAAGAACCAAACTATTGCATAAGTGATCAAAACCAATACAAGCAATAGAACTAGGTATTTTTTATATTTTTTCACAAAAGTAATCCCCCCAAAAAGTATACCTCCAAGTTTTGTGACCTGAGGCTCTAATTCAATAGTTGTATTACCTCGCAATGTATTAATAGACATCTCTTTAGAAAAACATTTCCATTTATTAGATGCTTCAACTATAATCGTCACCTTATCTAAATCATTATTTCCTTTTACAATTACCTTATCATCAACTACCTCATCCTTAATTACCTTAGTCTCTTTAACAAATTCATAGTTCAGCTTACTTGGAGATATAGTTTTATTGTTCTTAGCATTTACAAATTCAAAGTTTAGAGAATAACTTCCACCGTTCTTGCTAAAAGTCTTTTTACTACGCTCTAGATGTAGGAGTATAGATAACTTATCTGCCTCTGGAGATTTTTTAATAAGATCTTCATAGTGCTTCCTTAGTTGTATCTGTTGAGAAAATTTTTTAAAGTCATTTTCTGCTTGCTTTTCCAGTTCTATCTGCACTTCTTTAGTTATAGAAAATCTAAGTTCTTTAAAACTTAACACACCATCTTTGTTGGTTAAAAAATTTCTATACCCCTTTTCTGTTTTAACTTTAAAAATAACCCCTTCTCCAATTGGCTCTCCATCAACTTCAACTTTAAAAACAACTTCAACTTTTTTATCATTTGAAGTTTTGTTAGGCAATAGCTCGGTCTTTACCTTTTTATTTTTGTCACTTTTTATTACTTTCAAATTCGGTAATTCAAAGACTATTTCATATCTTTTTTTTACGGAATTTTTGCTCATTTTTTTGACTAGACTCTCTTGAACAGCTCCTTTTTCATAATTAGAATCTGCTAGTTCAATTTTAAGGACATCCTGTACTTCTAAGCGTCCATCTTTGTCTTTTTCCTTACAAAAATGAATTTCACCATTTTTATCAGTTCTTCTTTTCTCGACTTTACCATTAATAGATATACTAAACGTTATATTTTCTAAGCTAGATTTAGATATTTTTGGTGTTTCTAAAATAATAGCTACAGCTACTTTAGGAGGAATTACAGGAGGTAAGAAAATAGGCTCTTTACTACAGTTAATTCGTTGTGCAACCGACTTCTTAAAAATATAAATTCGCTTATATTGTTCTCTATAAATAGGATGTAATGTAGCAAATGTTTCCGTTAATTTTTCTTGAGAATTATAGAGTATATGACCAATAATTTTCTTCTTATCACTTCCCCCATAATCTTCATAGGTAGGAACTAAAGGATAATTTTTTAATACATCAGTGAATAAAGTAATATTTTCTTCAACATTTTTTCTAATTTGCTTGGGAGATGGATTGGGATGCTCTGGGCTGTGTTCTATGTATTTTTTCCAATACAAATCAGAGAGTTTATCTAAAATTGATGGTACGTTCTCTAAAGGTGGTAAGTATCCTTTTGCCACATAAATAGTAATACAGTAGAAGCCGTTTCTACCTCTCCAATCGTAAATAGGTCTATAAATAGTATAAGCTGCATAATTTTCTTCCCATTCAAAAGAATAAGCATAATCACCTAGATTAAAATTTGTTGAAAAAGAAAAATACATTTGAGGATCACTAACTATATTCATAAAAGCATTACTGCCGCCAAATTCAACTCCTCCATCTTCAAGAATATTTGACCAAACAAATCCTTTTTGACCTTGTTTTGTCCCCCAAATAAGTATTCCATATTTATCTTTTATTTTAAACTCCATAGTAATTGGTATTTAAGCTTTTACACATTCATTTTGATTAAGATCAAATCGCTTATCTAATACTATTTCAGAAACTTATCTTTCCAAGATATTTTTTCTTCTCTTTTATAAGAAGCTGAATCACAAAGGAAATCATAAATTTTTTCAGAATAGCGGGGATCATATTTATAAGCCTCTCTTTCATCAAATTCGCCCAAACTAAAGGGAAATGCTTTAAATTCTAAATTAGGAAGTTCATTAGCATAATCTTTACAAGTATTAATCAAGCTTAAATAATTTTTTTTCAAAAAAGCAGTAGCAGCACTAGGCGATGGATCCGAAGATTTATCCCATTTAGTCAATAACAAACACAGAGCATCCGCATTATCTAAGGCACCATTTTTTTTCAAGAACTGTAATAAAAAAACAAATTGGTCTTGTTGGTCATAATCCAATACCATTTCAGACTTATGTACATGATAATCAATAGCAAAAATAAATACTTTTTTATTATAACTAAATAAGTGCTCAATAAATTTAGGTGGCATATTTTCTTTAGTTTCTCCTAAGCAATTTTCAAAAACTTCTCCACTCATCTCAAGAAAAGTAAAGGGATGTTTAGTTGTTGTTTTTGTCTTAGAATTAACGTTCTTAGATTCAAGGGTACAGGCCATATGTTGTATATAAGAAACTGGAGTTCTTGGTGGTAATTTCCCCTGGCGAACAGCACTAGTTAATTTAGAATAATATTTATATCCTTTGGGATGACAATCTTCTGTACTAATCTTCCCTATAGATTTCGCATATTCAAATAATCCTGCCATAAAAGCAGATTTACCAGAAGACGCTATGCCTAACACAAAAACATCTAATCGGTTTTCTAATAAAGGTGGTACATCAGACCAATCTCCAAAGTCAATCACAATTTCCTCTACTCGACGCTGCATTATATGGTTCAACTCATCTTTAGAGAATACATCAGCATCTATGAGTTCCTGTTCTGATATCTTATTTTCTTCTATGAATTCTTTAATTTTACTATTAGAATAATTTCCTTCTCGAATACCTTTAATTATCTTTCCCGTTTCAGCTACACCAATTATCCTAATTGCTTCCTCTTTTTCTTCTGCCTCCTTTCTTATATCTTCTTTTTTTCTTTCTTCTAATTGCTCATACTTTTCATTGGATAAGAACCTTTTTTCCAATAAGCTATCAAGAGTAATAGACTCTATAGCCACTCTTTTTAAAATAAATTCATCCTCCAATTTTTCAAAAAGTAACTTAGGGATCAATTCCTCTGTAACTAGTTCCGATAAACTAATAATTCCACCTTTTATGGAGTCAACAATTTTATTTGCATCAACCATTCCTGATTGATTTTTCAATAGAGTCTTTAATCGTTTTTTTCTCTCATCCATTATATACTTGATTTATGTGTCTGTTTAATTTAACTAGCTTTATCTTTTAAGTATAATGTCCTTCATTTCTATAAATCCAAACTACCATCACTTATGCTTGTGTTAGACTCACTATTGGCCTTCTTTCCTTTTTTAATAAGCATTGGTCCTGCAGGTCGTTCGGCAGCTATATAAGGTGCTAGCAACAATCCAAATACAATAAAACAAAGCAGTAAAGTACCTAATAAACTAAGTGGTGTTCCCCCTTTTAACGATTGCACAAAATTGTCTAAATTGATTTCTTTATTATTCAAAGTCGCAGGGTAATCAAAATCTGGAAATTTTTCTTTGGTTTTAGCATACACCTTATTATACATATTATCAATATCATAATAGTAATAATTCAATTGAAGGCGCTCCCAATATTCAAAAACAGGAAATGCTTGCTCTTGATAATCTTTCCGTTCTATGTCAATATTTCCTAAGTCAAACTTGCTCTCCATCCTAATTAGGTCATCATTTATGGCAATTGCTACAGAAGCTCTTAAACTATCTTGATACCTAGTACTCTTAGGTTTTTTCTCATAATATGAGAAATCAACTGTTCCTTCTCCAAATTGTTTGACGATTGCATCTTTATATTTTGTATCTTTTCCTTCAGAGTAAATGAAGCGATCAATATTACTTTCTACTAAATCTTTATATTCATTTGTAGCATCTGTTGTTTCTTTTTCATACTGAAAAACAAGTATACTTATGGCATCCAATTTTTCTTTTCCAGCTCGAATTATTTGATTCTTATTGCTGTACTCTACACTAACTGCGTGATTGATAATAAAAAAAGAACAAAGTCCTAGCGTCAATAAAAAGCCTCCCCAACAATATTCTGGTTTTAAGTTTTCTTCTGTATTACTCTTTTTATTTTTTTCTAATTGGCTAACAAAAAAAGACAATAACCCAATATTTAAAAGACTAGTTAGAATAACTATGATCCAATTTCCTCGAAATATATATAGTAATCCTACAGCAATAAATAGTAAATAAAAAATCAATCCTAAAGCATGTATTCCTTTAGCTATAGGTAACTTATCTTGATCTGACATATGGTCTAAAAGTTTAAGTTTCTAATTCGGACTAATCGAAATTTAAAATAATTTGTTTTATCATTTTTATTATGAGTCCAACACTCTGCACAACCAGTCTTATCTGGTTCACATTCAAAATAGTATTCATTATAAGCACTTGGTGGGGGGTAACAGGTAGCAGGCTCTAGTTGGTCCATAGAAAATTTATTTGCTTGTAAGGAAAGTGACAAAGCAGCAATACATTGTGTATTATCAGGTTCTACCAACGTTAATTGACCAGTTCCATCTTGATTAAAATCAAAATACAGGGTTATTTTATCTCCCGTTGTTCCACTATAGATATAAGAAGTACTTTTCCAACGTCCCAGAGCAAAACTAAAATCATTTGTTCCTAAAGGCATTTTAAGTGTATCCGTTGAACTTGCATTAGAACACAGTAACTTTATCTTTTCTATTTCAACCAATAAACTATCTATTTGAGCTTGCATTTCTGGACAATCCACCTTAGGCATTTGGTTTCTATTTTTTTCTGATATATTTAGAGCCATCCCCAATTGCATCAAGTTTCCTATATATTTTTTATTATCACCAATCTTCATACCTGTGGATTGAAGTAGATCGACGATTTCATTTTGTTGTAATACAGGATTTACACTTCTTAATAAGGCAACAGCACCTGCCACCATAGGGGCCGCCATGCTCGTTCCATCAAAGAAATCATAAGAATCATTTGGAGTACTACTATAAATCTGTACTCCTGGAGCACTTATCGTAGAATAAGGCCCGTAATTACTAAAGTTTGCTTTTTCTAAATTAGGATTAATCGCAGAAACATTAATCGTATAAGAACTTCTTTGCATTGGATCTAATCCAATCAAAATGTTTTGATTTCCCCCAGCAAGAATAACAGAAACACCTTTATCATAAGCCATTTTAAACAATTGAGTCCAAAATTGTTCCTCCTCCAAATAGTATTGTTGAATTGCCTTTACTTGCTCATCTTGAGTCATCATTGCAACTTTAGAATCCATCCTTAACCCTAAGGATAAGTTGATGATTTTAGCTCCATTTTGGATAGCATATAAAATTCCATCAATAATTGCCGTAGAAGATAAATTACCATTGTAATCCCCTATCTGGATTGGCATAAATAAACAATCAGAAGCTACACCTGCTACACCTCTTCCATTGTTCATAGAGGCTAAAGCTATCCCTGCCACATGTGTTCCATGATTAGAGTTTAATCCAATATTGATGCTTGGTGACTGAGTAATAACATTCCAAGGTTTATAAATTCGCCCTTGTAATTCTGGATGAATCAAATCAAATCCATCATCAATAATTGCTATAATTAAATTAGAATCTCCTCTAGTTACATCCCAAGCATCATATATTTTAGTCACATCATACTGCCAAGTTTTCTTAGAATCTTTAAATCCAGGGTCTTTTGGTATTCTATTTCGTTCAAAAATACTTTCATACCAAACGATCATCTCAAAATCAGGCAACTTAGATGCTAATTCTTTTTTTACTTTTATTAATTCTTTTTCTGGAATCTCTATTTGAATTCGATAGGTAAATGTGTCATAGTAAATAATTTTATACGCTTCTTTTGGGTAGACATTTTTAAAAGCTTTAGCAAAAGTAGGGATGTCATTATTAGTTCCTATAAGTGCTATATTAAGTCGATTAGAAATTATTTTTTTTAGACTATCTATATCTGTAATAATTTTAGTCGTATCAATCGGAATAATGATATTAGGTTTAGTTGGTAATATATCTACCGTTCTTTTTTTGAAAAGAGAATACAACAACAAGAGTAGTAATAATAACAATAATAGCCACCACCGACGATATCTATTATTTATACTTGGCTCATCTAGAGAAACAATAGTCTTATCTGTTAATCGAATCGTTTTAGGTTCAACCTCTATTCTTCCTTCCGTTTTAATATCAGATTCCTTATATTCTCCTGTCTTTTTTTCTTCTTTAGGAAACGCCTCTTTTTCTTGTTTTACTTCTGCCTGGAACTCTTTTATTATTTCATTATTTTCTATTTCTAATGAAACTATTGGCATTTTAGATAATACCTCTTTCAAAGAAAAAGGAAGAACTTCATCTACAAAAGTAAAGCCCCATGCAACTAATGCTATCTGGTCTTTTTCAACTAATACATGGTTTAAATCAGGTATTATGAGAGCACTCTTAATCAGCTCTCCTACTTTTTCATCATCTGGATTTGTGGAATTTAATAATTGATCACTAAATAATTCTAATGCTTTTACTTTTTGATTGAGTAGTGCGTAATAATATTCTTGCTTATCTAAAGGTAAACTAGTTAATACCTTTGCATTTTTAGATAAATAAAAAGAACTCCAAACAGCCTTACCTATACCTCTTACTGCATTATTAGAAATAATTGGTTCGGCAAAAAGAGAGGCTTTGTCTTCTCCCAAATTTGCCTTTATGTAATCTGTTACAGGGGCATAATAACGCCATATTGCCTGATCATGCAATATGATATTATCATACTTTGTTAATGTTTCTTGAAAAAGAATACTATTTCCCATTAGCTATTCAGATACTGTATTTGGCATTCTTATAGAATCAATTTTTTCTATTATTTTACCTAAGTGTTTATTTCCTTCTATATCATAATTAGGAACTTTACAATTTGCGATAAACGATAATTGCATTAAATCGATCCATTCATTATAATTTTTAATCACAGGGACTTTTGCCATTACTTTAGCATCAATACTACTTTTACTTAGGCTTTCATTCATAGCCTCCATGAAATCAAACAACTCGCTAATTTTATTACTATCAACTTCTTCAAAATCAGGTTCGTCAAATGGAGGAGGTCTAAAAATTAATTTATTGGCTTTACAAGTAGCTCGAATATCATTCTGCTCGCTCAATGGATATAAATCCCATCCTGAGGACTTAATAAAATTATTAATCATGGATGCAGTTACATCCGAAATTAAGTCCTTTGCTGCACTCGTTTTTTTATACGTATCTACATATCGACTGATAAGCCCTCCTATAAGTTGAACTACCCCAAGTCGATTGAAGGTTTGTTTTAAATTATCGAAGAGTTTTCCTAATAAAACTTCATCTAATCCCTTATCAATAAATAGGGTAAAGTTTTCAATTGTCATATTATTGTACCACAGATTTCTAGCTATTTCTGCCAAAGCAATAGAAGGATCTTTTTGGGTATTCCATTCCGAAAATAATTGTTGAATGTCAATGGTATACTTTTTTAAAAAATGATCCTTAATCTCATCACTTGTATAATTTTCTAGCTTATAATCTTCTGCTAAAATTTTCAAATTGTCTTCTTCAGAATTTTCAGACGATAATCGTGGACTTCGAGATAAGAATAAAATGTAAGGTCCTTCTTTAGCACCTATTATAATGTTCAAGGCATCAAATTCTTCATTATACTTATCTAAGATATCTTTTTCTGAAACAGATAAGCGCTCAATAAAAGAACCAAAATAAAATAAATTCTTGCCAAAAACTTGACTCATTTGCCCACTAATATCTATGGCATCTCGTTCTGACTTTGCTATCTCTGCTCCCAAATCATCACTATGGTAATGTGCTTTAAGGTCATTAAAAATATGTGCTTTAATTTCTTTAAGCATATCCTTAAATTTTGTTGTCTTAATTTGGTTAGTCGCAACTTTTTTTATGTTTTCGATAATATATTGGCTACCATCATTAGTTGGTGTAGAGGTTTTTTCCCAAATATCATCTGGGTTCTTAAAGAATTTTTTTATTCTTGGCGATTTAACAAAAGACTCTCTTAGTCTATCATAAAACCGATCTCTTTCTACACGAATGCCTATCTCTCCGCTTCCTGCAACTTCAGGATTGTAGCCTTCAAATGTATCCCCAGAATGTTCAAAATCCCTAAGCAAGTAATAGTTTTTAAATGCCGTTGTATTTGTCCATTCTAAATCCCATTTAATGACTCCTCTATCTCCAATAACACCATCTAGGTAAAAAGAATCAAATCGTTTTTCCCATTTGTAATCTAACGACTCTTCTCCTCCATCTGCATTAGCATGAAACGTTAACTGATTATTCCAAAAAGTAAAAATCAGAAAGAGAGGACAGCTATTAAATTGATCTAGTATTTGAGTTCTTTGTTCTTTTGTAGCACCAAGATTATCAGCAATCCAAGTATTAATTAATCCTGGTAATTCATTTACATTATTCTGTTTGTCTGGTGTACAAACAAACAAATTATTCGCCTCATAATTGGTTGAATAAAGATTAAATAAATAAGCAACTTTCCCTCTAACCAAACACTGACCAAAAGTTTCATCTGTCAAAGTAGAGCTGAACTTTTTTCGGGCACGAGCACCAGGGAAATCTAAAATATCTGTATCACAAATAAAAGGATGTTCATCTGCTGATTCATCTGAAACATTTAACACTAATTCCTTCGCAATTGCTCCAAGTCGATGTTTATTAATCTCTAATTCTTCTCCTGATTCTAATTTTGCGTTAACGAGGACATTATCACCAGTATAAAAATCAACTAAGCGTTTTACTTCTATGATATTGTTATCATCTCTTTTTACTGCTTCAAAATCAGTATAGACAACTTTAGAAAAGTTCATCTTTTTTAACTCAAGAACTAAGTCAGTAAATAGTTTTGTAAACTTAGCATGCTTGTTCCATAGTATGTTAAAAACAACACTCCAGTACATTGGCTGTACTCGATGAATATTTGTAGCTATTTTTGTCCAGTAGGGAATCAAAACAAAATCCTCTATAAAGTATTTACCAATATATTCTTGTATAGAATAAATATCATCTTCCGTCAAATAATACTGGCTTTCATTCGTATATAGGGTGGGTAGTTCTTCTTCCAAAAAATTAATAACTTCATCTTTATTAGCTTCTAATTGATATTTTTCTATATCTGATCTAAAAGTATCTACAATAATTAAGACAAAATCTTTTGGTGATAGTAGCTTTAATTTAATTGGATAGTTTTCATAAGTTGTAGGGAACTCTCCCTCCTTATAAACTGTAAATCTTGTTACAAGACCAGTTGATTCTTCGCCCTGTCCAGAAGGATTTATTTTCCTATGAAAATCACGCTTATCAGTCTTATTTAATGGGTTAGTGATATATAAATAATTATCAATATCACACAAAATATTTTTAACTAAATAAGATTTCCCTACTTGACTTTTTCCAAAAAGACCGATTGCATTTTTTTGTACAACTCCTTCTTTTATTTTTTTTAATTCTCTACGATATTTCTTTAACTTATAATTGGTTTGTTCTTTATGATGAGAATTCTTACCATACTGATTAATCCAATCAACACCATTATTAATTATATCAATAAAATTTTCTGCCTCTTCTGAAATGAAGTTCAACTCTTCTTGAGGAATATTATTCATATTACATTTAATTTAAATACATTAATCCAAATATCTAATTCAATATTATTAATATACCTGTTAACTAATACTGATTTGTTTACATCTAAAACCCTATAAATTAGATCTACTTACTCTTAAGCATAAAAATGCCTTGATCTAACCAGTAATAATTCTCCGCTAATGTTTTAAGAGAAAGAGTTAAAAAGTGTATTGATATTTCATTATTATTTACATCTTTAATTTTATTGATAAAAACGTCTTCTTTACTCATGGAAATGTCTCTTTTAAACGTTACTTTAAAAGGCATTCTACTTTCCAATTGTCCTTTATATTTTTTAGCAGCATTCTCTATATCCTTAGAAGATTTTAACTCTGGATATTTATCTTTTATTTTTTCTTTTAGTCTATCCATGTCAAATTCTAAAGAATAAAT
Source organism: Herpochondria borealis (assembly GCA_032274145.1). Taxonomy (NCBI): domain Eukaryota; phylum Rhodophyta; class Florideophyceae; order Ceramiales; family Ceramiaceae; genus Herpochondria; species Herpochondria borealis. Next base: position 18,345 of record JAVCKV010602906.1, read on the forward strand.
AGGTCGTCCCAAATATTTTTTGTTTTGAATTTGTTTATAACCAATAGACAAAGGCAAACTATCTACCACTACTTCCTTCTTTTTTAAATCACTAGATAAATACTCGTTATCAATATCCATTGTATATTGATTAAGTGCTCCTATATAATCACAAGTAGAAATAAGCTTAGTTCTTAAGTATTCTGTATTTAATCGGAAGTTTTTTAACTTATTACGCCCTCCCATAAGCCCAACCAAGGCCCCTACTGATACTATTGTTTTTGGGTCATCAAAACAACCTCGTTCATCAGAGTAAGGATACCATCGACCTACACGATAGTTATTAAGCGAAATAACTCTGTCTGGAGAAACAGGATAATAACTAATCATTAATTCTCTAAACTTAGAAAGTGTTGTTGGCTTACCTGCTAACAATACAATGTCGCAATCGTAGGCAGACAAGAGTATAGATAGCTGCTTTAATAAAGGAGCAAAGGTTGATTCTACTATTTCAAAAACACGCTCTTTTGATAATTTCCATCGAATATCCTGAACTCGAAAAGGAGTTTTTTCATCTTCAGTAAATAATTGATTAAAGTAATTTAAAAGTTTTTCATTAGGTTTTGTGTCATCAAAAATGTCATCAAAACCAACCCACTCGTCCCCTCCTCCTTGCCTTGCATGTTCTAAGTATCGCTGGGCAATGGGTATTGCAAACTGGACAATAAAATTCTTTCTATAAATTCTTTGTTGATAAGTTATTCCTGCATGATTAGATCCAAAAAAATTAAGCATTTTAGCTGTTACATCACCACAATTACATTCTTTAGCATAGCTTTCTATTCCCCCTGTACAGCCCTCTATAAAAGCGTTATCACTAGGAATTTCTAATACAATGTATTGAACAATCTGCTTAAGTAAATCATCTCCTGCAAAATTAAAACTATCCCAAAAAAGAGGTCTAGGATCAACTACTGCATCCGTTTGGTTCTTAGTGTAATGATAAGAACAAATCATTAAATCAGTAGTTCCTCCTCCAATATCAACAGAACCTATCGTTAGCGATTTTTCACCATAAAAGGTTTGTTTTGATCCTAATTTATAGTTTCTTTTTTTGCCATATAAATCAAAAAACAATTGACTATCATTTAAATATCGTTTAGACAATTCACTATATAAGTAAACCAATTGACAACAGGTTGCTTCATCATAAATCCAATCTTTACGAGTATCTATAACATCCATTTTTTTGGCCAAATCTTTAGGATTGGGAATAATTTCAAACTCTACTTCTGGTGTTCTAGCCTTATTTAAGTTATAATTTGTCGTATAAAAATGAAGTATAGCCTTAGCAGCATCCGTTGCACAAGCTCTTAATACAACTTGTTCCAATTGAACAATAGAAGTTGGACAAGTAATTGTTATTCTTCTTAATTTTCTCGGTTTTATTGGTTGTCCATGATAAGTTCTGAAATCATGAGCATTAATTTGAGCTAGTGCATGTAGATATATTTCTATGAATACAAAAGTCATCAATGACTTTCTAGAGTATTGAGGGATAACTCCAAAATTTTTCTCTATTGTATATTTTCCATCACCTCTAAATTGATTTGAAATACCTTCGTAATAAACCTTAGGACGAAATCTAGATTTTATAATAGTTTCATCTTCTTCTCTATCTTTATGAGCAGGTTTAGGAATATTAATATATTCCCAAGGAATTTTAACTTGTTTATCATCCCAAAGATATCTTTTGGGGCTAGAATTACTAGAAGCAGTTTCTGTGTCACTAACTAACTTTCCTTGATTAATCAATCTTTTAGCCTCTTCTCCTACTCGTATAAGACTAGGCCATTGAAATGCTTTTTGGTAATTATAGTTTTTTATGTCTCCAAATTTTGCTTCAGCAAAAACCAGCCGCATATTAAACGGATCATCATAACTTGTATTAGGTTTTTTATCTAAATCTCTAAATTCAAGTGATAAATCATTAAGCCGCAATTTTTTTACCTTATCAAATTCAAATGATTCATTCTCTGTAGGGCTTTCAAATAATAAACCGCAAGTATTTGCATTTCCTATGTCTAAGACTAAGTCAACATCTATTGCTTCTGTTTTATCTGAGTACAAAATAATTTCAGGAAAAATATTTTGTACTGCAAAATGTTTTACCAGATATAAATAATTTCCTAAATGTTTGGTTCTTGGAAATGTTCCTGGTATTTGCCCATCCACGTAGTATTCCTCTACTAAATAATCATCAACCCAATCTCCTCCAAAATCCCGATTACAAAAATTTAAATTATGATCCTCATTCGCACAAAGTCCATAGTAATTGTTACCTGAACTTATATCTGTATATTTAGGCGTAAAGTAAGCTTCATTTTCTATAGCTATATTAGTATCAAATGCCAAAATAACTTTGTACTTTTTATTGTATTTATCTTTTACATTATTTATCTTTTTAAATAAACACCGTACCCAAGTAGTTGGTCCAAATGAATAATTCCCTGTCTCTCCTTTTTTAAAAAAAGGCAAAGGGAGCCATTTATTTTCATAATACTCTAATGCATCTTCAACATCACTAACTGTATAAAATTGTTCATCTTTGAGTTCTGTTAATGTATTGAGATTTATATCCTCTGACAAACGATTTTTGTCATCAATATAATTTTCTCGTTTTAATGCTTTTTTTTCAACCCAAATTTGATCATCAGGCAAATAGTAAGCATATTCAACTGTCATAAAAAAATTATCATCTATACATTCATGAAACCCCATTGACTTGATTCCTTCTTTATTAGTATCTAATTCTATTTCAAATGTGTGAAATTGAATTCCAGAATTTGCAATTAAAGATATTTCCATTATCCTATATTAATTTGTTATTAGCTCTGTTTACTTATTAGTTATAGATAATAGAGACTAAATTTATTCAAGAAAATATATACAGATTATTCTAGTTTGATTACTACTAGATTGAAACCTATTATTGGTTACATTAATTTTTATTCTCTAATTACAATTAGATTGACTCAAAAAAATGAGGACAAAAACAAAAGGCTATCATAGAAAAAATAGCACTCAAAAAGCTACAATACTTTACATAAAAAGTATTCTATTGACTGAAAACCTTGCAAGTAGTTTCTTACAGAATAAATCGATTTTTCAGGCAACTATTTTGTAGCTTCATGGTTTTGTTTACCTTGTATTTGGAAAGGAATTTTTATTAAGATCTTATTAAAAGCCTCATACAGCAAATCCTTTCTTATAGATTTCTCAAAAGCTGTTTCAATTACTTCTTGAAACAACAGGTCTACTATTTTTTCATTTAAGAACTCGTTCAGCATTTGTTCATCTAACTCGCCAAGAAACAGCATATATTGATATACTGTTTTAATATTTTTATACTCTAATAAATTTTCAGAAAGTACCTCATTTAATTCTTTAAGAAGAGCATCTTCTTTGTCTGCTACATATTTTCCAATAACCATTTTACAAAAATTCCAATTCACATTCTTAGAAAGAAAATTTAATAGCAATTTAATACTTCTATTATGTGTAAATTCTGTAAAACTGCAAGCAGCTAAATACTCCTGAATAGCTACTGTAATAAATGAGAATCTTGATTCGCGATGTTGATCTCCATATATTTGCTTTTGTTGTTTACTTTCAATGAACTCTAACCTTCCTAACCCTGCTTGATTAAGCTTCATAAGCAACTCATAACCACCAGCATAACTAACCAATGGATTGTCGTTATTAACTACAAACAATGCTCTTTTCTCCATAGAATAGGCCAATTTCCCCCCTTCAACTAATGCTGTATCAAACAGCATTTTATATGCTGCTTTTTCTTTTTGGGTATTAGACTTACTGATAAAATGTTGCCGAATACTATAAAGCATTTCTTGCTGTAGTTTATAACAAGAATCTATTCCCATTAATCGTGTTTCAAGTCTTTTATTTTCCTTTATAAACAGTACTAGTAAATAAGATAATGTTAATGGTATTGATGTCAGTTCTGATAAAAATGAATGCCCTTTAACTACTTTCCAAAACTTATTAGCATTACAACTTATTTCTCCTATTCCTAATAGTCGTTTTGCGTAGATTTCCTGACTACTTTCTCCAAAACCAAGAATTTCAATAATGTGATCTGACTTGGCTAAAACTTCATAGCCAATCATTGCATAAGGCCTAGATAATAACATAAACTTTACCCCTTCATATTTTTCGGAAAGTGTTATTAATAGTATTTCTTGATTGTCAAAGCTTATTTCATCAAAACCGTCTAGGATTAAAAAAAAACTGGTCAACATTTTTGAATGAAAAAAGCTTTGTTCAATGATGATATTTAATTCTTTTTCCATCCATTCTTTCACATATTCAAAAATTGGCTTTTGTGAAAGAAAATTAACATCCTTTAGTTCAATATAAATAGGTATCCATTTAAGATACAATTCCCCCATTGCCCATTGATTACATAACCGTCTAGCATATATCGTCTTACCTATCCCTGGATTTCCCAGAATCAAAATTCTTTTATAATCACTTAATTCTTTTTGAGAAAGATATTGATCATTTCTAAGTGCTCTTTTGTGATTTTCAAAATGATCAAATTCTTTTTTTTCTTTATAAAGAAAGGTTTCTTTTTTGTGCAAAACATTTAAAGGAGCATAAGAAATATTTGTAAAATATTTTTTCATTGAAAGCTCTTCAAGCCCCATGATACTACTTCCCATAACTGGTATTGTACTGAACTTTTTCTGTTTAGTATAAATGGACTTAATCTTTGCCCTCCAATCTGTGATTACTAAAGTTATTGGTCTTTTTTCTTCAACAAAAGATAAATACTTATCCCATGTTTTAATTGAATTATTATTGTTTTTTGAACCTAAATATAATGCATATCGATTGCAAGTATAATTCCTAAAATCCCCTGTTCTTCCCTTATTAAAATGGCTCCGAAAACTCTCTTCACTTAAAATAATTTGATATTTAGTTCCTATACTCTTATTAAGAATAATACCATATATATCTACTGTTGCTCTAGATTTTATGTTCGAGTATTCTTTTTCTATTACTTTATGTAAAGTATCATTAAAACTCCTTATTTGACTTGCACTCCAAAGGCTTGGATGGATAGTAGTATTCTTTTCTAATTCCTCTGCCACCAATTTCATGAAATACAATCGTTCGTGTGTTTTTCTTCCCATAAGAACCTAACTAAGTTATAAGTTAGAACTGACTTAGCCTGTTGTTCTCTCTTTCTAGTCTACTTAGATTTACTTTGTCGACTAAACAAAAGCTTACATTTAAGAGAGGCCTCTCATAATTAATTTAACTAAATTATTATGAGATTTTTAAAGTTCATTTTTCCGCTTTCTATTATCTTTTTCTCATTAATACCATCTTTATATAGTCATAGCTTCATTATTCAAAAACAAGTAGTTTCAGATACTACTATGGCAAAAGGTGGCGGATCTATAGTCATGACAGACATGATAATGGCAATGACCTTAAACGATATTGATGATAATATTTTAAAATTTCAAATTCTTAATAGTGATGGTGATTTAATACTAGAAGCGTATTCTTGTTACAATTATCATTGTAAATACAATTTACTTTCACTGCCTTCTGGTATTTATACAGTTATTGTTTTTACAGAAAAAAACGATGTATTATCATCAGAAATAAATCTTTAAACTGTTTAGAGAGGATATATAATATATATTCTCTCTATTTCTTAATACATACCTAATAATAGGTTTCATTGATTGGAAAAAATCAAATAACTAATACTTGATAAATGTAAAAAAAATATAAAAGTATTCTGTGGACAATTTATAAGGGGGTATCAGTTTTTATTCTTCTAAATTCTATATATATTTAGTATTATAGAGAATAAAAAAATACAAATACAATCATTAAAAATCCCCATTCTTGATGTTACAGAACAATAACGAATTACACGACTTTAGAAATACTAGGCTATATGAGCTCCTAAACAGCCTAAAACCCAAACAAAGAGATAAAATATTATTAATAGTAGAATTAGAGTATTCAGAAAAGAAAGAAGATTATATTCTTTTACTACAAAGAATTATTAATCATATAAAAAGCAATCATCAAAAATATCTTTACAAAGATGAGTTGTTCAATCAAATCTTGCTTTCTAGGCAAAAAAGAAATCATGTAGTTAGTGAATTATTTAAAAAGATTTGCAGAATATTATCTCTATTAAATCTCTTAAAAGACAATGAACAAGAATATTTTCAAACGCTTACTAATTTTTTCATTGATGCTAACTTAGATATTAATGTAAAATATGCCTTAGACGATTTCAAAATTTCTTTAAATAAAAAAACTAAGCGTACGCACGATTTTCACTATCGTCAAATGAAATACAACGAATTCCATGTTATCCAGAGTAGAAGTTCGAGAAAGTACAGTTCTAACTTTAAAATTATGAATGAAAATCTTGATGCTTTTTATGCTGAAAATAAACTTAGATTTTTATGTGAAGAGATCAATAGAAATCGAATCATAGAACAACCATCTGAGGTATTTCCATCTGAATCATTCAAAGCCCTTTTTTTAGATCTAATTCAAGAAAAAAAATTCTGTGGCTCTTTTTCTGTAGAAATATATTTTCATCTGTATAAAATGCTCACTACAAATTCTGAAACTTCTTACAGAAATACACTTCAAACAATAAAGGATTCTGATCAAGCATTTTCTCCAAATCTAAAAGATAGCTTAATCCGTTACTTAATGAATCAATGTATATTTTTTATTAACAAAGGAATTAATAAAACGCTTTATGCAAATGATTATTTAAATCATATTTCCTCTCTCAATTCAATTGGTAAACTTTTAAGCAAAGAAAAAAAATTTCCTCTAGGTATTTTTCATAATGCTATCCGATCTCGGTTAATATTAAAACAGCCCTTGATAGAAGAATTTGTAAATGAACAGGAAAAAAAACTGGATACATCTAATGTTTTTTTTATAAAAAAATTACACTTTGCATTAATATATTTTGAGTCTAATCAACTAAAAAAAGCAGCTATTTTTCTATCTCAAATCATAGATATTCCTAAAAATGATGCTTTTTTTGTTGCTCTTTATTACAAGCTATCTATACAGATACTTTTTCATACTAAAAGTGATTTAGATTTTGCTCTTAATAAAGCAGAAGCGTTGAGAAAGTATTCAAAACGAATGCACGATAAAAGTGAATTTTCAATTAGCAAACATAAAAGTATTACTGATTTTACATTGTTTTTTAAACGGATTGTTAATACTTCTAAAACAGTAAACCCATCAAAATGGAAGAAAATAGAAGAAGAATTTATTACAAAAAAAAGTCACATAGCATATTCTGATTGGCTATCGTCATTAATTAAGAATAAAAGCTTGTAGTATTAATTTCCCTAAAGGCATTCTTAAATTTATATCTCTAATTCTTTCTGTAACGAAAAACGAGCATTTAACTTTACTAATCCCCCCTATTCAATAATAATCAAATCAACTATACTTATGATTCATAAGTTACAACTACCAACATTAAATCAATAACAAAGCACACTAACAAGCTCTTAAAAAAGCAAAAAAATCTATTTTAAAATCTAATCTATGCGCCCACCAACATTTCAGAAGCATCCACATCACCAGCATATAAATACGCATATTAAGAAACTCTCTACTAGAAATCAGAAGATTAATTCCCCCTACTCCAGCACATTCGTCGATAAACCCACCCCTTTAAACTAAAAACATAGTTAAGTTATGTTAAAAAGCAGCGTGTTCTAAAGAAGTCTTCTTTTCTTGTCAATAATTAACTGACCTTTCGCAGGTCAAATTTTATGATTTTATAAAAAAAAAGCTACAGAGTAGCAGAGATATGCTTAAATTTTAGTTTTTAACATAAAAAATAAAAATGAAAGCCCCAGAACTTATGGACATTTATAGTGATTACCTAATTGCATCGTTCAACTTGACGACAGCAACAGGTTTATCAAAAATGCTTGATAATGGGTACAGTCATGACCAAATCAGTAGGTTTTTGGCTCAAGAGCAACTTGATCAAAAAGACTATTGGAAAATGGTAAAAAAAATCATTCGCAAAATTGAATGCGCTACAAGTGGTATTATAGCCATTGATGATACGATTGAAGAAAAGCCCCACACGACAGAAAATGATATAGTTTGCTGGCATTGGGACCACTCTAAAGGTCGTAACATTAAGGGCATTAATTTAGTTAACTTTTTGTATATTCGAACAGCTTCAAATGGTCAAGAGCTATCTATTCCTGCTGCTTATGAAATAGTCAAAAAAACAGAGCAGTATGTAGATACAAAATCTAAGGATAACAAAATCAAAAGGCGCTCTCCAATAAGCAAAAATGAAATGGTTATTAGACGACTATGTGTCTTAAGTCAACTCAATAGATTACACAGGTATATAACTTGGGACAGTTGGTTTTCTTCAAAGGACAATTTAAAGTTTGTCCATCATGAGCTAAAGAAACACTTTGTTAGTGCCATCAAAGACAATCGTTTAGTAGCATTATCAGAGGACGAAAAACGTCAAGGTAAATTCATTAATATCAACAAGTTAGATTTAGAACCGAACCAGGTTATTTCAGTTTGGCTGAAAGGGCTAGATTTCCCTGTCCTTATAGCTAAACAAATCTTTATAAACAAAGATGAATCAACTGGGGAGTTGTATATCATTACCAACGACTTGAATTTAGATTATGACAACATCACTACAATCTATAAAAAACGATGGAACGTAGAAACCTTTCACAAGTCACTGAAAAATAATGCTAGTCTGGCAAAATCTCCAACAAAGTATGAAACAACTCAATCTAACCATATTTTTGCTTCTATGATTGCTTTCTGTAAATTGGAAGTACTCAAGTTGAAAGAAGGCCTTAACCATTTTGCATTAAAGTCAAAACTGTATCTTAAAGCTATTCAAGCTGCATTTATAGAGTTACAAAAGCTGAAAAAATATAATCTTAAACTTCTTGCTCAATAAGCAGGATCTTTCCCTTTTGGAAAAATCCCTGTAAAAAAAACTATTCTTTTTAATTTTTGACCTGCGAAAGGTCAGTTATTAATTAGAACGTAAACCCTTTTAATATGCTAACAACGCTTTCTCAATACCTTGGATTTCGATCAAAACAATTCTTTAGAGTACTAAAAGATAT
>JAVCKV010603017.1:0-27506 GCA_032274145.1 Herpochondria borealis
GTGTCGTCGTTCAGAGTAGTGCACTCTGAAGCGCTGGCAACCACCCCAAAAGAGCACAAAGAAAGGGGAGAAAGAGGGGAAAAAGGAGGTGAACGACGGGGGAAAATGCTTTACTTGGGGATAGCTCAGACGTGCTACCAAGGTACTTGCTTGGTACCTTCTTTATGTTCTCTCCTCCAAACCCCGGCGCGACCCAGGCCGCTTATGTAGCGGCTGGGGCCGCGCCCAAGGCGGAACTCGTGGCCAAAAAACGGCCCAAGGGGCAAAAACCCCTAAAACTAACTACACAGAGGCATTAAAGTAGACACCCTTACGCTAGATGCTTTAAACTAGACGAAATCGATAGGAAAACCAGCTCTATGATCAACCCAATATTATGACCTCACCAATCATCAGTAAGTCCACCCGGCCCGGCCAATCAGCAAAAGTAGCACCCAGAGTGGTAGAGTGGCGAAATGGCGGGCCACCCACGACTTACTGTATGCCGTGCCACCCGCGCCGCCGAGTGGTGGAGTGGCGATGGAGTTCGCGTTGCCGTGGGTGGTTCACACGTATACGATCCATCATCGGGGGAGCGCGGGTCCCTTATGCCAGTACTAAACGCTCTCTGTTTGATTTTAAAAATATTCAGAGACCCTCTTCCTATCCTCCCTTACCCAGGAAAGGAATAAAGAAAAATACTTTAGCACCAGTTTGTGATGGGGAATCTAACATTGAGGGTCAACATTTTACAGTAAATAATTTTGACCTCAAACACTTAACTGTTGATCAACAGAAGAAGGCTAGATCTATGCTAAAGACTTTTGACACTATGTGGTCAGCAGACCTAGGCATATTTAATGCAGCAAAGTACAGGATCTGTATGGATCCTGATGCTAGGCTTTTTCGTAGTCAGCCGGACAGGGTTGGTTTGAAGGATTGCGAGATGCAACGCTACAAAGACTACTAAACCTAGGTTTCATTGAACCATCTATGAGCTATTGGGAATCACCAGTCCTACTAGTTACTAAAATCGACGGTACGAAACGCCTCTGCGTTGATTACCGCCTCTTAAATAAAAATAACTATAAAAGACAGTTATCCACTCCAAAAATAGACGAGTGCCTTGACTCTCTTGGAGAGGCCGTTTACTTTTCTACAATACACGCTAATTGCGGCTACTGGAAGATTAACCTCCGAGAGGAGGACAGACCCAGAACAGCTTTCGTCAGCCGCGAAGGTTTTTTTGAGTGTAAAAATGCGTTTGGGTTATGCAACGCCCCATCTACATTCCAACGAACGATAAATATTTTTCTTGATAATTTTAAATGGAAGCATTTTCTATTATACCTAGTTGACGTTATATTCTCCTCTAAAAGCTTTGAAGAGCACCTGGGACAGGTAAATAAATGCCCTAAACTGTCTCAAGAACCCAGGGCTCTTTTTGAAACTAAACAAATTCAAGTTAAATCAAGTGGACTATCTAGGCCACGTGTTGGTACCAGGAAAACTGGTAGTAGCTCAATAAGCCATTGGGGCTGTAAGGCATTTTAAAATACCTCGAACCCAAAAATACATCAAGTTCTTCCTAGGACTGTTTAATGTGTACAGAAGGTTTGTACCTAAAATTTATCGCACTGCAGATCCGCTGAATGTTTTACTAAAGAAGGGACAACCTGTAAATTTTCTACCCTTTAACCTGGAGCAAATAAACGCTTTTAATAAGCTAAAAGAGGCACTAACATCACCGCAGATATTATCACTAACTCGTCCTAAGTTACCTGAGAGTATCGAAACCGATGCTTGCGGTTACCAGATAAATGTCGTCCTACTGCAAACGCACGAGGACGGCACAGGACACCACATCGGCTACTGCAGCCGTTCTTTAAATTCTGCAGACGAGAACTACTATGTTACCGAACGTGAGTGTCTGGCCGTCGTCTGGGCGTGCCAGATACTTTGCCCTCATCTGAAACAGTCAATCTTCCAGATATACACTGACCACCAGGCCCTTAAGTGGCTACTTAGTGTTACAGATGTATCTGGCCGTCTCGCCAGATGGTTTCTACGTTTATCTGAATTCAATTCTGCTATTAAGTATAAAAAGGGATAAAAATGAGCTAGCTGATGCCCTATCCCGACTTCCAACGTCCGATGAGACAGAAGTTGTTCCAGAATTTGAGATCCCTGTATTAAATTCGAAATTAATGCAGAGGAATACTTTGACGGGCTAATAAATTCAATCGTTACAGAAGAGATTGTGGACGATGAAGATGAACTAGATTGGTATGCAGTCTGCAGTAATTATTTTTACCTTATCTTTGGTAAGGAAACAGAAATCTCCAAGACAGAGAGTACTGCTACAAAAAAAAATTACAAAATTGTAAACATTACTGTTGATACTGTAGACGACATAATTGCAGTCAGCAAATGTCCTATAGGTATCTTCTCCGCACCACGGGCCGCTCAATCCGCACTAATTTCTCCTCAATCCTCACTCAGTACAGAGGAGATACTAATACTCCAGGCCGACGATAAGTTTACTCGTACCCTGTTAAATCGAGTACACTCAGGCGTACATGAATAATTCCGCATAAACCAGAGCGCATTACTTGAGAGAATAACTCCTGTGGATATCTCTAGACAGATACCAGTACAATTTTTCCTACGACAAAGGATACTACCTATCTCCCACTAATACAGGCCTGCAGGTAACCCTGCGGGTACGAGACTATACCCTACTCTGCGTAAGGCGTTCTAATGGCCCGGAATGGCACTACATGCGTTCGCAGCTGTACTAAATTTTGTTGAGTGTGCCAAGAGACGTATAAAATTACGTAAGCACCACTCGTTTTTAACTTTATTTCCGGCCAAACGGCCGGGGGAAAATTTATCCATAGACATCGTTGGGCCACTTACCCCGGACGCAAGGTGGCTATGAATATATTTTATGCATGACAGACAGATACAGTAAAATATCTCATGTCTGTCCTCTGCGTACCACAACGGCTCTTTCAGCAGCGCAAGATTTCTTCAAAGAGTGGGTTTATCACTATGGGCAACCAGTCTATTTCTTATCTGATCGCTGTACCCAATTTACGGCGGTTTGTGGACCCATAAAAACGAGGGACATAGTCATCTATGCCCTCGGTCAGCCAACCATGCTCGTCGCGAGGAATGAAGAATTCCTCGATGGCGAGCATACACCACGTTTCCGGGTCGAAGGGAAAGAAATTCCCTGATTTAAATACAAGAGTCCTGTGCGCACGGTCCGGCTTCAACTACGTGAACTCCAAAGGACATTCAGACTAACTCAACGCGTCAACACAGCGCAGCAGCTTGCGTAAATCTTCGACTACGGTACCCCCCAATCGGAAAACGCATAATCGACACCCACTCTTTGGATGTCGTCTCAAATGCACTCAGGTATCCAATACAGCCGCCCGACCCGGGCCTGTATAAGGAGGTCCTTGCAGACCTTTACCGCCCCACTAGGTGCGAACGATCCACGAAGCGGGATCTAGGGTATCGTCCAGTAGGCTTTGTCTTATATACGCCAAAGAGGGCGGCAGCTCCGGGCGCGTAAAATACGGGACCCCCAGTCCTTCCCACCAGGCCGGAGCTGGTGGAAAAAACCGACTCCAGACCTGTCTCTGTAGGCACTTGAACTTCTGTCAGTTTCCCTGAATCAAGTGCCCAATTCTGTGGCACTACTTCCTCTCGAAAGAGCCCATTGGAAGCGTTTGTACTTCGCATCCAGCGTACACAGATCACCTGGCCCAGAATCTGCCGTCATTTACAGCGCACCTCGGCGCGAAGGCTAGACTATGGGACCTCTTTAGCACAACCGTTCTCCATGCGCCTCTTCGTAACAGTTGAAGCCGTCCCAGTTGAGTAGCTTGTAATGTTCAGTTACGTTATGGCTCTCGCGTCCTCAGCTAACTTACGCTATTTATGAATCGCACGCTTGTGGCACGCGTTTCATGTACGTCATTTTACACTAACGGCTGTCCATCTGAGCCGCGAACGCTCACTGGCTTCTCTCTGATTGATTTACAGCCGGCTAACTGCAGTCGATGCGAGTTCCCAGTTGAAAGACCCGGTCACATCTGCTGAGACTGGACCTATCACGATATAGTCCAATCTGACGAACTGGGTGCTTGAGCCCCGGTAGATAAGAGGACGAGGAAGTGACACCCTTGGTAGAAAATTAAGAATGGAGAAGTTTCAGAGCTTTATGAGAATGGTTGAGCAAAATTATTGACTATCGCACCTTGAACTCTACCAACTTTCCTTGTTGTATATATATACCTAACTTCTATACAACTTTCTATAAAAGGTACGACTTCAATCGTCGTACTGTATGATAACCAAACCGTCCCAACTCCAACCCGCTGGGACAGCTTGATAACGGGCCTTCACTCTTTCACGGCACACATGCTACTTAAAGACAATGTTTCCCTATGGTACATCTTTATGGAGTACAATAGGTTGGTGTAGAAGCAATGGCGAGGACCTTCCGAGCTGGAGGCCTGCGTCGCCTTTTATTCTACTAAGTAGTGAAGCATTGTGCGCTAGTCGCACACTGTGAAGCTTTCTATAGTACAGATGTCCACAAGACTAGGCATATAGGTGTCTATACGACCAGGAGTATAAGTTTCCACACGACATTTCGTAGACGGCGTCGAGATGGTCTCAGTGGCTCAATCGGCGCGATCTTTGTGTCGCCCGATTGGCCCGTCGCGGGTACGATTCCCCGCGACGCCCACTATTTATTTTTGCATTAATATATTACACAAGATATCCAAGTCAACCATAACTGCACGGTGTGAGCGGTGCACAGCGATCTATTGTCTTCTGTTATGAAATAGAGAAGAGGGAAGATACATCAGATAGAGAACATCGGCGCAGCTAGAAAACCCAAACCCAAACACTCGTTACTTCGCACACAGCAGCGGGGGAGCCAACCCGGCCAGTAAGTAGCTCGCCCAAAAAGGACAGGAGCTTCCTGACCAGTGCTGGATCTGGTGTAAGTGTTACATAAGGCCACCATAGTATCGCCAAGAAGTCCACGGCAGCGCCCGTGGCAAAACAGTTTTGCGCGCCTCCACAGGGATTCAAGCCTCTTTTAGCTCAAAAATCATCAGGCACGTATGTTTGACTAACTAACGCGGCTCCTCGGTAGTCAATAGTCCATAGGATTTTGCCTTAGTCAGTCAATAGTAGTCAATAACTAGTCAATAAGAGAAAGAAAGAAATTTACTGTGCTTTGGCGACTTCACTCACACTCGCGCTTGTATACAACCGCTGTAGGGTGTAGAAAACCACTCTGAGTGGTTCTAGACTCCCTCAGACGATCTAAAACAACCAAGCGGATTTTTTGGGACATATCAAGTGTTGAATTGAGAGATTACTGTGCATCCCGTCCTTCCAATCGTCCTAGATTGCTAAATAAACACTCTGTATTTGCCAAAGACGTCTGAGATTCTAGTTCAGCCCATGCAACCTGGTGAAACGGAGCAGGAATAATTTGTGCCCGCTTGTCAATGCAAAACCTCCAGAACAGAACAGTATGTTGCGGTTTCCATTTACCCGAAGTTCGAAGATGTTGCTTCGTTTGTCTATGGAACATACTGAACAGTGCGTGAAGCTCGGTGGCCGTTACGTTTGAGTCCGAGCCTCCTGAAAGTTCGATACTTTCACGTGCAACTGTCCCAGAGAGGATGTCGATGTATGATTTGCCTTCCTCAATTCGCATTCGTTAGTATCTAGAACGGCTGCGAGATTAAACAGTATAATAAGACTAGGAAGATGCATTTAACAGTCAGACGCACGGTTTTTACGAGATCTACAAGTCGCAATCGAAGCTTCCAAAGGTTTTCAAATACTCCAAAACCGATGCACAATGCGCTGAGACAGTACAATAGTAAGGCTCTTCGCTATAAATTTGTGGAGCGCATCTGCACGCCATTCATCACGATGATTACTTTAATCAGAAATGCTCTGTATGGATCGAAATGTGCACAAATCTTTTCCGGGAGAATCGCAGCTCTCGTTTCCGATCTCATTTTGTTCGTTTTTGTGAAGTTCTGTGTCATCATGCGTCATCTCGCCGTCCATGCTCAGGATCGTTTCGTGTAGCTCACGAAGAAAGCGGGGTGCTCTGGAGATTGTAACTTTCTTGTCAGCCTCAAGCTGACGGGAAATTCTGCGAAATTCTTTTAGAACGATGATAAGCTCTGTAAGATTTTTTTTCGTGGTTTTTTTTTATCGGTGGTAACTATTCATCACTGATACCGAGCTCATTAATTACTTTCGAGATGCATTTGAGAGCTGTAAAGTATCCGAGCATTGCCGTTAGCCTTGATTGCCACCTCGTGGGAACGTCATGGCAAAGCCTCAGAATGCCGTGCTGTATTACGCCGTTTTCAAGCTGCTTTTATTTAAGAAGAACGGATGCCTGCGAGTGGTAGATTAAGTTACTCGTAACTTTGTTGACATGTTCCATGAAATTTTGCCACTATGGATCATCTGTTAATACGTCGCTAACACATATTGAAATCGTGTGGACAACACAACGAACAGCACCAAGATAGTTCGTGTACAGATCAACGGCCTTTTCGACGGCACCCTCATTATCGCTTTTAACTTTGTGCAAACAAAGTTTTTCGGACCGAATATCAGTCAAAGTAATATGGTTTAAAGAATTCTCAACAATACAGCGAAACTGTTCAGCAGTTTTTGAGACCGTCCCAGTACGAAGCATTGTCAAAGGGAAAATGAAAGGGATTTTTGGCAAGCGCCATGCTTCGTTAATGAAGTACCATGTGATACCCATTATCGGCGATTTTCGTGCGGTGCTCCACCCATCTAGTTTGACGCATACAGTAAGCGCATCACTTGCGGTAGATTTCAGAAACCCACACACTGCATTGTACGTCGGCACAAGGTAAGCGGCGATAGGATCTTTGCTAGTTTACTGCATACGCCCACCGAAGACGTCCGCAAATCCTTGCGTTACAGCAGAACCAATGGTATCAGAAGCTGACTCCAGTACCCACTTGTACAGGACCAAGTTTACCGCCTGCAGAAACTAATAGAGCAGTGTTTTCATTGCCGTGATGGCTTTTGGAATGCAGTGAAAATTTGCTTGAGGGAAACGTTCTGTTTGTGCTTATCTCCATGTCACAAATATTGCACCGAAAGCAAGGTTTGTCACCGTCGACACGCCTTGCAGCATGAATTTTACACAGGGGCGTCTTGACGCACGATCCAGCGTTCCGGCTTTTGGAGCATCGCTTCAACTTCTGTGCCTTATGAGCGGCGATCAGATTTTCGGCATTAGTTGTACACTGATCATCCTCCGTTGAGTCGTCTGTTACCTCTGTTGAGTTCGGTTGATTCCTCTTATTCATGTTGACGTTGATTCATGTGACGTGGGATAGAGAGTTTAATAGGAGGAGGCAGATTGCAATTGACTCGGTAAACGCGGTTGAAGAGAAAGAGACAAAGGCTCCACGAAGTTCGGCGTCCCTCAGAGTCCAATACGAGAACACAACAGGATTGAAAGAATCGTAAAAGTTTGGCACGTAACTGTAACCCAAGACTGAAGAATAAAGTAATATCGAAATGTCGTGGGCAGCAAATCATATATCTTTCCTATCTGAAGATGAAAATAGAGCTCATATATGTCGAAAAAAATTATTGACAAAAATTAGTTCGCTATCTGAGTTTTCCTTAGTTAGTTAGTTAGTCATATTCAAAGAACAAATGACGTTAGTTAGTCAGTTAAATCTATGCCCCTGACAATCATCCTCTAGGTGATCTAGTCGATGGAACTCTTTTTCACCCCTACTGCTGTGATTTCATCAATTTGAACTAGAATCTTTCCCAGCTTCCCACATATCTCGACGTCAACCCTGCGCCAAAACGGCCCCTGGGTGACGGGAGTTCAGGTGATGATTAGTGACATCCTTGTGGGTAGGTGGCGAACTGCGCGAAAGCGTGCGGCAAGAAGAGGAGATTATGTGTAGAAGGTTCTAAACGGGCGGCGCGAGGTGGGTGGTTGAAACGTGCGCTGATGCTCGTTGCATTGTGTACTGTGGATTACAGTAGGTTATTAGAGAAGCGATGGAGAGGACAGTCCAAGCTGAAGGCCTGCGTCGCCTTTCATTCTACTAAGTAGATAAAAAGTGTGCGCTCGTCGCACTCTGTGAAGCTGTCTACAGTACGAATCTCCACACCACCAGGGATAAACATCTCCACACGACATTTAGATGGTGTCGAGATGGCCTCAGTGCCTCAGTCCGCGCAATCTGTGTCGCCCAAATTTCCACGTCGCGGGTTCGATTCCCCGCCACGCCCGAACATAATTTTTGCACTAGTGTGCACTAGTGTCGGCGGGAAACACGAATCCGGCAGAGCGCCCCGTACGATGCCCAGGAATTCCATATGTAGTATCACACACCAACTAAAACATATGTGTACAAGAAAAGTGCTACGAGAGCACTGTAGTTCGATTAGGTAGCAGTTGATCCCGTGAAAGGGGTCTGGTGGCTTTCTAGAACTGTACCTACTAGAGGTACGGGGACACAAATACTTTGTAAGGATATCTGGTCGATAGTATAGGCCTAAAGAGAGCGCCGGGCGCTCTTTGCGGTAGCAAGGTAGACAGCACACTCTCTGGTGCTGAGACGGGGGTGGTAGAGCAGTGGTAGATGTAGGGGAGGCCGCGTCCGCTGGCGACAGGGGAGCAAAGGTGGAGACTGAATCACTGGCGTCTGGGACGGGGACAGGGTATGCAACGCGGTGATTAGATCGCGTCAGGGGAATAGGGACAGGCGAAGGGGAGACGAGCTCACTGGCGTCAAGGACCAGGGGAGAAGGGGGCGTCGATCTCACTAGCGACGGGAGACGGAGACAGAACACAACGCACGGCGCGTTGTGAGACGGAGGGACGGATGTGGGATGCGGAGCTACAGCTCGCGAATCGCAGGTAGAGGGGGTAGAGAAGGGGTCGCACCCCTTGGCGAAAAGACGGGGACCGGGCCAAGCCCCTCGTTCGGCTGAAGGCAAGATAGCAGCCATCTCTAATTCTGTACTGCCTGATAGAGCCTCTTTCCTGCCCCTCTCTTTACATATCTAAAGCGGAGCAGCATGGGTCTAATAGACGCCGTTTTCGGTCTCACCAGTGCTTTCCGCATAAATGGTTTCTTATGAGGATTTTGTCGTCACATTAGTACTATGAATAACAGCATCTCAAAGAAAAAGTCTGGAAGATTCTAAAACTTTCATCAATTTTGAAGCATGCTCTTTGAACTTTTGCACAACCATTTGTTACAACGTTAACTGCACTCCAGATGCTGCAATGGATTGCCTTGCTTTTCCATTTGTTAGTTCAAAAGCGTTACAACAAAAACATTCTGGGTACGTCTCCTCCCCTCATCATCACTTCTCTTTTTCCGCATTTTTCAAACGCTGCATACCTCCACAACGACCAAACCCCATGTCTTTCACCCAAACATTTTTGTATGCCCTCTTTTATGGACAAAAAAAATTCCATCGATTCACACCGGGATATTTCCTTCTATATGGACCCATAATCTCTTATTGTCCGCAAAAGGACTCAGTTTCTTCCTTTGTCTGGGTTGTTGGATCAGGACGATTTCGCATTGGATGTCTCAAATTTTCATCACGAAAGTCGTTACACTCCTGCTCGGTAATCTCTGTACACTACATGAAATATTCATAGATACTTTGTGGCAGCACATGTCGCCAGTGTGCACTAAAAGGTTAAGAACAAAAGTCGCATCATGGAAAAAGAAACCCAAGAAAAGTTGCAATCGGACACTAGTTATAAAACTGATGCAAAGTGACCTTAACGGACTACCATTTCCGGAATATTGTTAACTGAAAAGTAAGCTACTTTAATTCCTCATTATTCCTCATTCATTCTAGAATACAGCGACTCTCCCATCTACCTTGTTCGTACTTGGATATTTGGTATGACTTTCTCCAAGTTTTTTCTGTCTGTACTGCACTGCATTTGGGCGTCAAATCACGAGAAAATGTTAAAATTACTTACAAATGTCTCAAGTATCTCTGATACCAAAGTATGAGTTCATTGTACCCAACCCCGTTTAAAGCCTCATCTGTGAATCCCGTCTGTAAATTTTTCAGTAACATTGTAGTTACTACAATGTCACATAAGCTAGTATACGATGTGTGGTCCTTTTCAACTGTGCGAGACGCTTTCTATTTACAGTAAAAGTCTTGCATCCTTTCAAGGTGGGTGCCTCATGTTACTAAAGCAAAACCAATGCGTGACAGTGTTGTGTAAGATTCAGCGGGCCATCCCTGCTTGCAGTTCCTGGTGTTTTTTTCGTTGACGTACCGATTCGATGGATGGAAAGAATAATCCCCTGGCGTCCTCTTTTTATTTGTAGTAACTTTCGTAGAATTCTCTTCCACACATTATTCCTTCTCTTGATGTGGCAATTCTCGTTCTTCCCGCTCCTTAGCACGGCGTTCCGCCTCCTTTGCCCGCCTACGCGTATCATCCATTTTTCGTCGCAATTTAATATGGGTTCTAAGGATGCCTTTTGAGTTTCTGTAGCATTTGGTCGACTTTTCTTGAAGAGACATCCGTCTGTGACTGAGGAAATCTCTCGTTAACGATACGGGCAACTTGATGTTAGATAAAGTTTTTTTATGGTAACTGGGGGACTGTTATTTGCAGCCACGATGTTCAACCTGATTAAATGCAACAGTCCCACGTCTGTACGAACTAAGAAATGCCGAAAGACGTCCTAAATCGACGAAAAAAGCTCTTAGAACACCGGGCGAATCGCGGTGAACGGACAAAGAGAAGTAAGGGGCATCCATTGCTCAATTTTATTCAGAAAATGACGGGAGGAGTCCTGGTCAATCCGTAGCATGTAGTTCTGACACCGGTGCGTGAGGCCCATGGTAGGAAACCCATTTATCTTTTTAGTAATGATTTCATAGCACATTTCAGAGTGCGCCATTGCAGCCGCAAAGTAGTATATTTCGCTTGAAAGATGGGCATTTTGCGTACTTCACTATTCTTGAATTGATGACCAAAAGAATAGTGGTGGCTGTGAAGTCCTATGAAACATACGTCCACCTTATTATTCCGTGAAATCAAGATTGCGCATGTGGTTTCCTTAATATTACGGGGGCCTAAAAGTATTCTTGTCTTCTTTAAGCTTGGGATATGGAGTGGGACTTTGTTCCGAAACTTTCTGGAGCTATCCTAGGTCAAGCCGTTGCTCATCATCTTCTGCTTGACCTCCTGTTGTTCGTTTTCACGCGAGCGAAGCCATCGTTGTGGATTCCTTTGTTGAAGGGTGAAGGTATGAATGGGTGTCGTTTTTGGTGTTGAAGGTTGGTATTGGTGTTTGTTTGGGAAGAATTTGATCTGAAATGTATGGTATACTTGTTCGGATCGATCGATGTATCTCTTTTCTCTTAAACAGCAAAAGTCAAGTATCTTTCCTGTGTGCAGGGTACGGGGAAGCAAGGGCGGTTAAAGGGGAGAGGGTAGGGGTGCTGTTATGAGTGGTTTTTGGAGTGCGAAGGCGTCGAGGATGCTAGTGGACGATTCGTGCACGGTTGTGAATCTTAGAAAGACTAAACAGTTTTCAGAAAGCGTTCAACCATTTTCTTGTATTAATAAATGCAGTAAAACAGAATACTTTTACTACCAGGGGTTTAAATAGTGTGATAATTTTCCCGCTTTGATCCGAACGGAATCACTGCAAGCAAATTTTCACCAGACTTTTGGTCAGATGTCCTGAGCTGACTCAACTCACGAGCAACCCCGCTCCGAAATTCCCAAAATGAAAAGTTTATTCCACAGTTGAGTCAACCAGGACATCCAACCAAAAGTTGCGTACTCACTCAACCTCAAAATTTTCATATGCTGTTGCATTACACACACCGACTAAGGATTATGTGTAAAATATTAGTACTACTTGAGCAATGTAGCTCGATTAGGTAGCAATTTATCGCATGAAATGGACCGGGTGGGCTTATCAGGACTGCTCCTACTAGAGGTACGGGTAAACAGATACTTTGTAATGATATATGGACGACTGTAGAGGTCTAAATAGAGCGCCGGGCGCTCTGTGAGGTAGCTTTGTAGAAAGGACTATATCTGGTGCTGCGACGGGGGTGGTAGGACTTTGGTAGAGGGAGGGGAGTTCGCGTTCGTTAGCGACCGGGGGAAAAGAGAAAGACGCTCTCAATGGCGTCTAGAACGAAGTGGAAGGGGAATTGTGGGCCGCAACACTTGGCTTTCGAGTTGTTGAAGTGACAGAGGTACTGGCCGCGGCGCTTGGCACACGGACGCAGACGGTTAGGAAGGGAGAGAGAGAGACTCTCTCACTGGCGCCACGGACCAGAAGATGACGTCCTCACAGGCGTCGGATTCGGAGTTGTGGAATGCGGCGCGTAGCACGCGTTTCACGGGCTTGAAGGGAAGGGAAGGGACCGTAGAGACGCACTCCGTGGCGTCTGGTTACAAAAGAGACGAGTAAAGCCAGGGACGTGGCGCTTGAAAAGCGCAAGGGACCGCCCCAAAGGGGAGGGGACAGTCGCGCTCCGGGCAACTGAGGTAGATAACTCACGCTCGTGTTGTGAGTTGTTCCAGAGGTCTGTTTTGAACCTTAATAGACACAATCGGGGACGTGGAAGACAGCTGTAGCGGGTAGATCCGGGATGCGTCGCTTCAGATCGCTTAGGGAAAGCTCCAGAGAATGTTATCATTTATTCAGACGGTTGTGATGAGACGCGAAAACGGGCTTACATACTTGGTCGCGAGACGAACACAGGTGTAGAATAACCTACTGTACTCTAGATGGAGCAGAAATATGTAGTAGTGTTAAACACTATAAAACTATATGTAAGTATAATGCCTTCCCTACCACACTGTTTTAAGTCAGCTACTGTGTAGCTGGGTATGATTCACTAGACGAGCTAATATGGATTATCCCCAGGAAGTATATTAAGTAAATAGTCCGCCGTAACGAAAAGTAATCCCTTGTAGTACAGTTATCCCATTTAGCTACCTGGCTGTATCAACAGAATTAGTCAGGTAGCCTGTATTATACTACAGTCCCGGAAATTTTTTCCCTGGTAAAGTTTGAGAGACTCCTCTTCAATAAAGTCGCTTTGCTCGTTTTTATGAACAAAATTCAGTCTGAGTTTCCGAAATTTCCTGTTCAAACTAGTTCCGTGAAGTGCATATATATAATCAGTGAGCATGTCCTTAAATATGAATGGTTGAACACCAGAAAAAAAGCAGTTCTTAATTCCTAACCATCTTATTTTTTTTCCAGCACCGCGTTGTTGCAGCGAAGTCATAGTACAACTCGTCGGAACCGAGGCACTCTGATACAATTCTCTGTTTTCCAAAGATAAATGAATGGGTCGCTACCTTGGCTTGATACGGTTGCAAGGTGCGCACGCCTCAAAATGGCCGATAAAACGGATTTATGCTCCGTAAAGTACTGCCAAAGAAGCGATACAATTGAATATTTTGATGAAGTCCTGGGCTGCATTCTATTGCGATATGCAATTGATGGTGGAGTAGACCACCCATTGAATGAGGTGGATGAAAACCACTGCTTACGTACAGCGCAGCGGCCAATGCAGTTGTATTTTTTGTAACCATGGAGAGCTTTCACAGGCTTCGTTCATGTTCTGCGTTGGAAATAAAACATCGGCCCGATCATAATGAATGTCACCTTTTACTGAACAAATTTTATGTGAAGCGCTTCTGCAAAACAGAATAAGAAGATAACGCCTCCTAAAAAGCAACAAGAACGAGAACCTAAGAGTAGTTACAGACATTAACTTCTCAGTCCGGTCCAATAAAATTGATAAGGAAACTAAAGGCACGGTTTTCGTCATTTTAATTTCCATAGAGTTCTACCCGTATTGGTGCCATTCAAAAATGTAGAATTCATAGAAGAACTCGAAACGCGCTGAAATATGTTCCACAAACCGCGGAGATTGTACCACGCATCGATAAATTTTCTTGTCCATGTTGCAAAACACATACGTCCATCGGCTTCGTGCGTTTTCCTTTGTTAAATATGAGAAATCCAGTTCTATATACTTCACAGCAGTTTTTCTCCATAAAATACCTCTGAATTCATCAGTTTCATCGTCCAAACACATCATAAAAATCGTTGCAAAAGAGTGCATTAAGTCGCGTCTAGGATAACCATTAATACCGGGGGTGTCTTTGATGCGTTTTATTATCTTTTCCAACCAAGGATCGAGATGACTTTATAACTTAAAGCTAACTTAGTAGGATTTTCCGTTGTCGTCAAAGGGGTGGCATCCCATCTATGCCCGTCAAACTTGGTTTGAAGGATCCGTCCCGTACAGAAAGTCTTTTTTTATTCCAACAACTGTTTTCGAAAAGCTCGCACTTGCGCCAGGTCGATTTGTTTTGTTTAAAACAGTCCTGAATACTGCACATAACGTGAATTTTTTCACCATTTCTTTACGCCTCTCGTTTTTGTTCATCTTTTGGCAGATGAGGGCTCCTTAACCCAAAATTTTCATGACGAAGGGGCGCACGGCCGGATTACAGTTCCCCTTCTTAAATGAAGACGGCTGAAAAATCTTGTGAAAGAGGCACTTATCGGTACGCATTTATTTTCAGGACATCCAACCAACAATATTGTAAACAATTGCGTACACTAACCATCCAGAATCATAATGGCTTCACCGCTACTATTATAAGTGGGAGCGGTGCTCCTAAGGACCTACCCCGATGGGACGCATCATCCCATCTGCTACTGATCTCGAACGAATAGTTCAGCGGAATAAACTTTCCCCACGACAGAACGAGAGTGCCTGGCCTTGGTATGGGCCTGCCAGATGCCCCGAACCTATATAGAAGGTCAGAATTTACAGGTAAACACTGAACACCAACCCCTTTTGTGGTTGTTGGGATTAACAGATTTCACCGGTCGACTGGCACGGTGGCGCCTCAGACTACTGGGGTTCGATCTCTCGGTCGAATATAGAAAAGGGATTAAGAATCAGCTTGCTGAAGCCCTATCCATAATTACTACTGACAATGAAATCACCGTCTCAGAACACCTCACCTTCCCATTTATTAGAGACAGAACCGTCTACCAAAGACTTAGTCGAAGACGAGTATAACCTCGACTTCGTCACTGCCCGAACCTCGGACCCCCTGGTCAGTACCCTGGAATGTGACCCATTGTCCGCTCTTGCGGACAAAGAAAGGATCCATCACCAAGCGGCCGCTCAGCTTTCCTCCACACTTGGTAAAAAGCCGGACTGACGCTTGATAACTAATTATTATGTGAACGACCGAGGCATACACTTTCGTACCTCCCCGAAGGACTTCTCAGAACAGAAGTCCTTCTTATAGCTATGCGCCAACGGGAAATGTACATATTACATTAATCTAAACCCGCTGGCCATGCAGCTTGCACACGAAAATTCACCACCCTACGTAGACACTTCTACTAACCAAACATGGTCCTGGACTGTTTCTAATAAAGCCCGTAATTGTCAAGAATGTGCGAAGGGACGCGTCCAGTTGCGTAAAAAAGCGTCATGTATGCGTCTCTTATCGGCCAAACGACCGGGTGAACACGTGGCTATAGACATTCTCGGGCCTCTCACAAGGACCGGCTCGGGTAATGTCTACGTACTAGTGATCACCGATCGCTACTCAAAAAGTACACACGTGTAGCCCCTGAATAATACAACTGACTCCACGTGTGCCAACGATTTTAAAAAGGAGTGGGTGTTCCACTACTGGGAACAATTTATACACGCTGTAGCTTACGGCTACAATAATGCGGTAAATCGCGCCACAGGGCGCACCCCCTGTGGCGCGATGCACCGCATTATTGCAGTCGTAAGCTACAGCGTGTATAACTTGTTCCCAGTCGCGCCTCTATTCTTTACAGAAGCAGCTGACATTTCCCCGACCGCCTCTGTCCCTAAAACAAGCATGAAAGGTGGATCACAAGGGATTAAATACCCAAACGGATGAAGAAAAGTATCTACTGAGGCTTAAAAGCCTCATGTCCACTGCTACAGCCAAGTTAAAATTAGCATAGGACCGCTATATAAGCGATTTTGATGCTAGGGTCCGTCCCACTACTCACCCCTATAAGGTCGGTGAAGCCGTTTTCGTACGCCGAGAGGCCACGAAACTCGGTGAGTTGGGTCATAAGTTACGCTCTAAAGTACACTCGGTCGTAATTAAATCCGTCTAAATAGAGGCACGGTGTTCTGTGGTCTGCTTAGAGCACAGTAAAGACGAATCTACGGTGTCTTTCGGTCGGCTCGTGCCGATCCCAATTCCTACTGTCCCCTTTCAACCGTACGGGACACTCCGAAAAAAACCCAAGTCGCTTCCCGGCGACACCGCGCCACTGGATGAAGTAAAATCACCAGGAAAGCCGCCCCTACCGACTTTATAAAAATTTAAGACTCCTACTGCCAAACCACCCCACCGCTCGCCGCGGTTTAAAAAGGAACAACTGCTGACTTTAACGCCCCATAGCGTGACGCACCTTAACCAAATCTATACAGACGAAATTACGTAGTCTCTTCCGAAACAAATACAGAAAAATTCAGGGTTCGCTGGACCAACTTACACCGTACTCTCGACACGTATTAGTATGCTCGGTTCATACCCGTCCGTCTCGTTCAAAAGTTTAGGCGTAAAATCACCTCCAGGAGCTACCTCGCTCCGTCTGGAAATAATTTTCCCTCTCAAAGACGGGGGAAGTATTATTTATTTACCATATTTTACTAAGGAATTATATTATATTCTGTTTTATATTGGCATATTTAATGATTTAAATACCCACTTAAAATACAAAAACCCAGAAGTCCAGTAGCGATAAAGGACTAAGACAGCATAGAAACGATGCTCTACGCGGCACAAACCTAAAGCGTTAGGCACACTAAAGTACACTGGCTCTAAGAAGAGCAGTAAAATAGGCCACGCCTCCTCCTCATAGGACTCTGTGTCCTCGACCATTCAAGGCCACTTCAGCCTTGATAGATAAGGTGATCGGCCTCGGTGCTATCGTCTCATCGTAGGTGGTGAGATCAATCACCTCTATGGACGGCTTGGCTTCACCAACCCTAGCCGTCTTAACAGGGTGGCCCTTCTCTGCGGCGGCCTCAACAGGCCCCTCAAGTACGGGCTCTCGTCTCTAGGGCACCGCTTCCTCAGTGAGAAACGGGGCCGTCCCAGCGGTGAAATACAACACAGTAGCCAGCGCCGTCTCGGCGTTCGGGATATCTCCCACAGAGGCAGCCCCAACCTTAGCTCTCAACCTCTATCCCACTGGGGATTTACGGATCATCTCCGCAATATTTAGGGACAAAAAAACTGCCCTAGCGCAGCCTCTGCCTCTCGAATGTTGCGTCGACTAGCCGCGGCCGTCGCAATTATTGGGAAACCTTCAGGATCAGGAACACTGCGAAACCCCGTCCGACCCAAAGCTGAACCCGTAGGTCCAGACGCACAGATCGCCTCTTCCACCTCCATAGGCGAAACAACGGGCGTCGCACTTATCTCGGCCCCCTCATCGTGAGAATCGGCCGTTTTTTCCGGCCGCTGGTCCCAGCTCCCTTCCCAACGGCGCCGTCACATCCCGCCTCGAGGACAATGTCGGCTTACTGACGCGTCCTATGTTTCGCTTCCCGCCCCATACTGATAAACTCAGAGCGGCAAACCTCTAGCGCTGACGCTCAGACGGGTTGTACACAGGAGCATCGCTCACCCGCGGATACCAAGCTCGGTAGCTTGCGCTAGACAGAGTGTACGATAGCCGTCCAACTTTCGGACCACGACCGTCCATCGACTCGGTCAGTTCGCCCTCCGCGTCTCGCGGGATATTGAACGAGGTTTTTAGGACGTCCACATGTCCACGTCGAATTCGAAGTACTGACCAGCGAAGAATACAGGTGTGTAATTCGCCTGCTCTAGACCCGAAAAGCGGTCCACGTTGGAAACTGGCTCCACCTCATCTCACCCACGAGAATAAGGAGGCGAGCCAGATACTTCACGTAGCTCTCCTCGTTCGCCTCAAAGTCCTCGCTGAACCAAATCGTTTGCAGATCGTCACGGATGGCCGTCGGGATCCAAAACAGCCGCC
This sequence comes from Herpochondria borealis, assembly GCA_032274145.1. Taxonomy (NCBI): domain Eukaryota; phylum Rhodophyta; class Florideophyceae; order Ceramiales; family Ceramiaceae; genus Herpochondria; species Herpochondria borealis. The sequence goes on from JAVCKV010603017.1 coordinate 18,177, forward strand.
CGTTCCGGGCCGGGATCGCCAGGTCCTTCAATCACCTGCACGTGTGCGTACATCACACATGTACCCTTGTTAAGGTGTACTAATGAATTTATACTGCTCTGTCCAGATTGTCAGACTTCATTTGTCGTTAGTCCACGACGATATCAGCGTCTCATCACGTCGCTTTATCCATATTCCTCCGTCCTTACACTTCAAACATGTTACTGTCGCCTGGTCTATCCGGGTTTTCATCCGCGTTACTGTCCCCTCTCTGCCTATGTAGTATGACACCCGAAAAATCACACGATGAGGCAGCTCGTGTTTCAGGAAAGGAACAATAAAATCTCGCGCGGTCGCGCCCACAACGGGTATTGCTTGTACAAGATCTACCATACCTCGTACCAATTCCGTCTTCGCAGCGTGCCAGCACTGCGAATAAGACGTAGATAGGTTCATCTACGACCGAGGAAGAATAATATCCACCTCCCGTGCCTGTATCGACTAAAAGTGTGTTGAGCAACGTCAAGTATCCGATGAAGACTCTCCGCGTGTAAAATGGACGGACGCGCGAACTACCTGCGAGACGCACACAATCTACGAGGCAAGAAATCACCCGTACACCCACAACACAAAACGCGCAAGCGAAAAAAACCTTACCAAGAAAACAACACCCGCCCATCGCAGAAGAAACACGAGAGTCATAATCTATGCCGAAACAACCAGGAAAAAATCCTTCGGACGGCGACACCTCTGATGGTGGTGAATTCCCGGATTCTGCATTTCAACGAAGCGATTTCGCAGAAGTGTTTGTGAATGTGGACTTGTTCAAAATCGAACAAGCCCCAGTAACTTTACGTGGTGTCATGCCGGGTCCTGTATTTGCTCTACAGAATTCTTTCATACAGTACGGATACAACCCCAGTTTCAATGGACACATTATTCTCACCTTGCGAAAAATTAGAAAACCCGGGTTTGTCCGTCACAATCGATGAACAAGTGCAACATGAACATCTCCGTAACAGAAAGGTTATCCTTGTGGATGAAACACCCCGCACCAAGGCCCTGCGACGTATCTTGCAAGAAAATCCCACGTTTCTCTCCAATAATACGGCGTTTCTTTCGAGCCTTCCTTATCTTTCGACGGGAAAGTAACGATATAAAGCTATCTGACGTGATGAAGTTTTCCTCTTTTCGGAATACAATGAACTCAACTGTGATAAAGGGCTTGGACTTACTTACCATGGCCACAGCCCTCAAGTCATACGGCGAAGGGTTTTATGCGGATTAAAACGTACGTGCGTCTTAACTGAAACTATCTGCGTACAATTCAGACTTTCAAGTTGCAAAATTCTTCGGCGCACAAAACGAGCGGTATTCCCGGCGCGTTGCCCAAGTTTTCAGATGCTTGATGGATGGCATAAAGATTGATACTATCAGCGTGGGTGTAAAGCTCGTACCGTAAGAAATGAAGAAGAGGTAATACTACCTTTCAACCAAGCGCAGAAGGCTGAATGAAGATGTGGAGTCCGATGGGTCCGGGGATTTTAATGTGTTACCACCGGACCAGATGCGTGAAGCACCACAGATGCCTGATTTTTTGGCGTTTAAAAACTTCGACACAAGCGTTTACAGCACCTTGACGGACGTGTACGGCGTACTTTTGTTCTTAGGCGCAGTGAAAGCTCATATGATGCACCCTCAGCGGAAAGAAAAGATTAATTCGGAACAGTTCTATGAATACTGTGCCGTTTTCCTCTCCAAGTTTATGCTCCTGAAGGCATTGCACCGTCCAAACGTCACGAAGGAGGAGCTCTATGGAGAAGCATATAACGTAGGTGTTAATGGCCGTAAAATACGCAATATTTTAGTGCGTGTAGTTGCTCAGTTCAATATCGCTCCTCAGGCCGATGAAAGCAACAGCCGAGTGGGAAGTACCGTTCAATAACTCACGCGGTGTTTCGTACCGATGAAATCAAATTTTCAAATCAGTAACCCCGCGAGACACCGACCGGCGAACAGGGGAAACCGGAGTGGTAGAAGGATGGGTAAGAACAGTGCGAATAACACTGAAAATAATACGGCGAAGAACACTGGCAAGGGCTCCGACAGTAATGGAAACGAAGAACAGAAGAATTCAAGTGGTGTTCCCGGGCGCACGAAGCGGATCGCACGTGCAGCTGGTAGTAAGGAAGGCACAAACGGGGGCAAGGGAGGCGCACTTATCCCATCTTCTTCGGCCGTTAAACAGGGAGGAAATGAAGAAGGAGTAGCGTGAAGACAGCCACCGCGTTTCGGAGACGAGTAAAGTACCTCTACACCACCGGGGTACCAAGCCATCTCTCCATATGAAAAGGACTGTAGCGTGGTCGTGGATGGCCGCAAAACTTTTTCATGCGAATATGCGGTTCATGTCCTCCTACCTCACGAATTAACAGCACGAATCGTTGCATGCGTATCTGTGGGCCATCCATATACCCCCTGGACACAAAAAGACACCGAACGGAATACTTCGCTTCTGTGGAAATGGTACGCGATATCATAGATGTCAGTTGGAAGTGGAGGTCATTCCAGATTCCCGTCCACCCACTATCGATGGGAATGACACCTCTGAGTTTGGAGCACTATCGGACATCTGGAACTCGCTACATACACGGCAGGGTTTTGAAGGAACCCAATGCTACAACGCTCACAGGTTGCATCTGTATGGACATGGTTGGACTTGTTTGGTGAGAGTTGGAGATCCTTTATTTTATAAAAGCGTCGTAATTATGAGTCATCCGGGACAGTAGATATCCCCCTGGAGCATTCCCTTCAGTGAGTTGTTCAAATTTTAGAAAGAGTCCTTCTTGGAAAGCAGAGGACAGGACTCGTCCCGTGGTGGATGAAAATGTACATCACGGGAAATGAGGTTCGGGACAACAGAGCGAACAGGAAGCATCAAGGGCGATATTTATTTACAACAGCCTTCTATTACGACTCCAAGTCGGAAAACCTCATGCGTTACGCTCGTCCCCGTGCTATCTGGACATGTGGATTGGGGTTCTTGCGGCCCGGATGCAGTTGGGTCAACATTGCGGTGGTCTCCAACTGCCCGTACCTAAGGCTAGTTGTCGTGTGCTCTGCACGGGTACTAACTGCGAGCGAAAAGCTGATCACTATGACTATCCGAACAACGGTGGGGAGACGGATGGATATTTCATCATAGTCAGTGGTAATGTTTGGTTTCCGTTGTGAGTGGCAGACTTGACCCATGCCCATGTGCATCTTTTACGAAAAATATGATCAGCAATAGTAGAAGATATACGCATGGGACATGTGGACATTCCACGCAACAGTTGCTTCGTCGGACATGGGTACCTTACTCATGATGGAGCCGCACACTCGGGCACAACCACACCAACGCGAAGGCCTTGTGTGGGAGCGTATTGTTACATATCCCGAGATGGGTAAAGTGTCCCTGATGAGATCCACTTCAACTTTCTGGAGGGGACACATGTCCGTGTAAATATGAGACGTATTCTACCACTGTCTTCCATGACCCTAGTGCGTCCTCTACGGAATTCTCAGCAAGAAGAGGACGACCCTAACTGTGGTGCAGGTGATTATAATGGGCTTGGAGAAATTCAAAAGCTGACGGAAGCGGGTCTATAGGAGAGGCGGAAGGAGGGCGGTCATCTACGCCAGTGCGAGCCGTTTTTGTTCCAATAATAGCCGGTAAGACATGTAGTGACAGCTCAACCCCTACACAGAAGGAAAAGGAGTTATACACAACCCCTACTGCCGTAGATACCACACCAGCTACCGTTGTAACGTACGAAAACAGTGTACGTGATATACATGCGTCTTTGTCCGCAGTCGCTGATGAAAGGGGACCACCTAGCAATGATACTGTGGATTTTTTCAACGTATGTGACTTGGACAATTTTGTTTATTTCATAACAGAATATTATTAGTTGTATGTAGCGTTCATAAAATTTTTTTAGTTGGTAATGTATTTATCAGCTAGGATGTTGTTACCGTGATGGTCATGGAGTGTGTGAGGGACCGGAAAAGATTGTTAGACTTTTATTACCTAGGTAAGAACATGCACCCCGGGGGAAATGCATTATAGATGAGTAAGTAATGAGTGTGGTGCCCAGAGATATCGTGGTTCATGGACTATATGGTCAGTTAATTTGAACATTGAACGGACGTGATTAATATGAACTTTATACCTGTACAACCCTGAAAAGCTGCAATAAAATACATAATTCCCCTTGATCTGTAACGCAGTCCTTTCGTGTCAGGAAGTATTCATGTGCAGCCGTGCTTAAGAACGTAATGTATACGGTCTACACAAAGCAAATTACTCGTGACAACTACTTCTTTCGTCCGGGATGGAATCCGGGAATGACACATCGCCTGTACGTGACCTGAACACGGAGTCTGAAGGGTTTTGGATGCGCCTATGTTGCGAGCCTATGCACAAGAACTGAAAAGAAATGCCATTTTTTCTCAGCGATATGAAAAGGACGAAGGTCCACCCGTTCCTACATCTATTAACCTCGACGGCACATAGGATACGGGCATACAGAAAAGATGAGTGTTTGCTTATGTGCAAGCCTTACGCTTCTATGGACCAACACCTGAACATACGACAGCGGAGCATATACTTCCCGAACAGCTCGAGGTTGTTCGTTTGCGTTTGCGCTCGCGATTTCGTGAGAATCAATCGGATGCGACACAACCGCAACAACCACCGACTCAACCAGACACAACGTCACCGCCTCAAATGGATCCGCAACCAGATACAGCGCCACCGCCTTAACAGGATTCAAACCCACCATCTACGCCTTTGCATGGTGAACATACCCCTCCCCCGGATATACCACATCGCAACACATCTCTACCTCCACTGGACTCACCACCTCCACAGTTACCTCCACCCTCAGCAGATGAGCTCGGACTCCTTGACTTCGACGTCGTTCCTGAGGGACCGGGCTTAATAACATTTTCGCAACAGGAAGAAATAGTCCCAAAACCAAGGCATGGACGAGGTGTTAAAATAACGAGATCACGTATACTGACCACATATGAAGATGTTCATGTGTCGGATGATGATGGACCGTGAGGATCCTACCGTCGGCGTAATCGGGTGACCCCATCACACGTATGGAACGACGCCATTTTTGTATCTATTTCCGCGGATATGAACGACCATGGCTTCCGGAACAGCCAAACGTGTCCTTTCTTCGTTTGACCCTCAGTACAGAAGAGGAAGACAGTTTGAATTTTCTTCTGCGTGCCTCAACACCAGACTATATACTTTCGGTTGTTCCATGTTCACGAATCGGAGTTACTTGCTTGGACATGCAAACGTTGAACCACGACGCATACGTGAACGAAGTCATGTTTAACGCTATGTTATCCCTCCTACAGATTCGTAACGAACTTTCTTTTCCATTGACGGATAAAAAAAATACACAGCAATTGTAAATGGGGGGAGGGGCCGCCTCGTGTGAAGGTAAATATTCGTGCTTTCACGTCCAGATGTCATCTTACAGCGTTCATGAACACCCATTTCTACACGCTGCTCACCTAGGGTGATGGGTACCAGCACTATCGAGTGACGAGGTATTTGGAGGTAATTCGCCCCATTACGGAAGTGGAATTTATCTACATACCTGTTCAAGACAGTGTGCGATACTATTGATGCCTGGTTGCCGTAGATTTATGAAATTACTTCATCCTTTTCCTTACAGGCTCCAGTACACGAGTGGACCCAGCTGTCATTAGAAACATCAAGCAATGGCTTTGGGATGGTGTAACGCGGGTTATTGGGCAAAAGGTAAGCACTTATATGTAAGTGCGTTCGTGGAATGTGCACAGTAACCCAAACTTTCGTCTAGAACAAACAGACGTCACTTCCTGCGGGGTGTATTGCATATACTTCGCGAAAAGCCTCGAACGATCCGCTAGGCCGGCATGGATGGCTACTGACATCCCTATAATACGGAATCGAATAAGGATGTCCCTATTGAGTGGGAAAATTCCACTTCCACCTCACGTCACTTAGTTAATTCGTAACAGTACTGAAAAATAAACGCGTCACTGCGCAAGAACCACATGTTTCAACCTGTTCCTATTAGGTTCGATGATTTGATCCGCGATGGGTTAAAAGAGAAAAAAACCGGTTTAAACGGGCACTGTGCTGCCCCACACATGCAAGTTTTTCACTGCGAGGTGCGGCGGCAGCGTAAAAATTGTGCATTCATTAGTACAACAAGTGGTGGTTGCGAATTTTCGCAAATGTTAACCAAGTCGGAGGATGCAAATAGTGACCACTACATGTAGACTAATTGCAGGGTGCCAACTGGCACGCTGCCGACCCCAACAAATGTTGACTTCTACCAACAAATTTTAACTTCCAAGCCTTTCCGCCGACCACAATCTTCTCAAACCCGTAAAGCGGCATGTGAAAACACCTCTAAAAATGTCCGTAAGCATATTTGAGACGGACGGTAGCCGATACTGCATAGACTAGTCCATACGAAGTACATGTTTGGTTCTGCCCGCCCTGCGTCGTGCTCCGGCCCACTTTTTTCAAACACTGGGATTATCTCTACAGGTCGCCCGTATTAATCAATTATTGACTATGCGCAGCGCGTCGTCTATCTTTCACGTAGTATGTTGTTTCGGTCAGAATTAACTACATAGTGACTGAGTTTATGTTACTCTTTATATTACACCACTCAATACAAATCTCTATGATGACTGCTATGCGCCCTTCACCCGCGGTTCTACATCTATGCACAGTAATGCAGTTGATCACCTATATCATGACATTGTATAGGAACTCAAGAAATAGACAAAAGCAGAACGTAGTTTTTAAGTTCCGCAGCAAAGCACAGTTTCGTACCTGAGTACACGAAAACTACTCGTCTGTATATATGTTTTTCATTGTCTCTATATACATCAACAATGAATTTGATTAACGAATTCGCTGTGTATCCCATCCGCCAAAATACCATCACATAGCAAGACATTCCGTTCTGTCTTTTCTATCCATACTTTTACCTTTCCATACATGCAAATATGGCAAGAATACGAAGTGACACCCTTCAAGTAGTGCGCATATGATGCTCTGTAATCATACCCGTTAAGTTAAGTCTGAAATTTAGTGAAAATACACGTGTGAAGCACTTCACCGTCCACATTCATGTGGAACACCCCCTCCTCACCCCCCCTCCCCCCCACGACCCGAAAAACGCCCCTCCCGCGTAGAAACCACCCAGAAAATTGGGCATCACAGTTGACTTCACAAACCTCTCCCATTAGACAAATAAGCGGAGGTATATTTCCACAAACCTGGAGGCACAGTTTAGGTCATACTTTGTGCGATGCGTAACCCAATAACGCGACATATTACTTAAATACTACCCTCATGACCGGTCGCCATCTCAACAACCGCTTTTCTCAACAATAGAACCCTTTCAAGATACCTTCACATTAATCAACGCATCTACTATACACGGTCATGACTGCCAACTAGGGCGACGAATTTATGCAGAGTTCGGTATAAAAGAAGGGGATCATGGACTTCCCTTCAAGGAGGACAGCATCCGAGACGGAGAAACATCCGCAATTGTTGCACAAGAAATTTCTTTCATCGTGGAACATACCGACTTTTTCATTTCGGATACGTTCAATGATGAGATTTACATTAACAATTCACTTAACATCGACCTCATACGGGCAATTGAGAAAAGTGAGGCAGAGCAGGCGGCGTCGGTTCATGCGCTAAAAACCTATAAGTTTGAGAAGAGGAGTGAGAAAGCAGGGAAATAAACTGTCTCTGTCTTCCGGGATGAGGAGGACAGTGATATTTTACGCGAGCTTGGATCTACTGGTTCTTTACGGAAAATTTTCGCAGCCCGTGCCACTGCAATGTTGTACCGGAGGGACCCAAATATCAGACAGGAGTACACCGTCTACCTAACTGGTTTCGAACGCTACCCTGCGCTTCGATCTATTTCTACAGACCGACACAACCCCCCTCGCTACACATTTTTTACACACACTTCGGCAATCCGACGACGACCCCCTTCATCCGAATCACTCGGCAATATAATTATATGCAAACCGAAAATTCTATCATGGCGGCGATGCATGAGCTGTATGATGGGAACGTTTTGACGTGTTACAAGGCGGAAGAGGAGCAGGATTGAAGCTTCACTCATACTGTGTGCATGTAAATTTTTTTCATTGCCTTGTAATACGGCGTATGTGAGAATTTACTTCCGGGTTTATCGTAAAATCGGCTGAACTTCTTGAGGGATGCATGTTATGATGCAACTCACGAGAGCGGTGGTAAAATTTCACCATATCGCAAAAGAAGTTAATCTTCTCTTCTTTATGACAGAGGGACATCATAGTTACCTTCTTTACACGCAAAAATGAAACCTAGTGGTGAAATTTCAAAGGTCATGAGCGAAGTGACAACAGTATCCATTTTAATGGATGCCATGTGAAAATTTCGGATGGACTGGCATCCAGGCCTGGCCATCCAAAATGATCACATGACCGCGAGGAGTGCGGTGGCCAGTATCACATTGTACGGAGAAAAAGAATTATTGTGGAAAAGAAGAAAATAAAGGAAACTCAAGAAATAGAACAACACAATATTCAAAAATTAATAATTGAAATATTCGCGCGTCAAAAAGTTAAGAAGAACAAAACTTTCGAAAGAGTGAACAAATTAAAACAAGAAAAACAAGAAAAAAAAGAAAAACAAGAACACGAATAGGAAAGAATTAAGAGAATAAAAGGAATAAAAAATGAAAAATAGAGAAGAGAGAATATTTTAAATTGTACAATCTGAAAAAATGAAATTACTGAACATTTTTCTTTTACCTGCTCACCCAATTCGGCCCAAGATTGCCACGTTCCTTCCCGTCGTCCCTGGTGTGCGGCGAACTATGGTGGAATAACTATCCTGTGAAGTGCAAGTGCAGTACCGGAATTATCATATGCCAACGCACGAGTTAGGGTGAAGTAGGAGCGAGTGATACGCACTACGCGCAATGGGCTTGAAATTGAAATCCTACATTACCTGTTCCTGTTCTAACCCAGGCAGCGGCAAACTCAGCTCAGCTTTGCATTGTTTACTGACTACATTTCCTAGTGTTTACATGGTGGGGCTTTGCTAACCCCCTAACATACGGTTTTAATCGACACGAATTCTCCACCACTACTCGGAACTGGCAGTGGCATATGATACCATGGGCCGCCCGTGAGCGCCACAGACAACATTAAATGAAAATAGCTGCCTTCTAGCAAGTAATGACTTCGAGGCATCGGTCTCTTCAGTTT
>JAVCKV010603238.1:0-27461 GCA_032274145.1 Herpochondria borealis
GTAGGTGCCTCAGTTGGCTCGGGATTAGGTCGAGAAGGACTTTCTGTAGGTGCAGTTGTTGGGTCTTCCCCCGCCATGGACGGAGAAACAGACGGAATCGGTGTCGGAAAGTTTGAGGGGGCCTCAGTTGGTCCCATCGCCGGCGGCAGGTCATCGTCAACTCCAACAACATCATCCTCTTGTGGTGGAAAGTCATCTTCTTGAGGCGGTAAATCATCATCGACCCCCACAACGTCGTCTCCCTGTGGTGGAAAGTCATCTCCTTGTGGCGGAAGATCATCATCCACGCCCACAACGTCGTCTCCCTGTGGTGGAAAGTCATCTTCTTGAGGCGGAAAATCATCATCGACCCCCACAACGTCGTCTCCTTGTGGTGGAAAGTCATCTTCTTGAGGCAGAAAATCATCATCGACCCCCACAACGTCGTCTCCCTGTGGTGGAAAGTCATCTTCTTGAGGCGGAAAATCATCATCGAGCCCCACAACGTCGTCTCCCTGTGGTGGAAAGTCATCGTCTACGCCAACCACATCATCTCCCTGAGGAGGAAGACTGTCACTGGTTCGCTCCATAGTTGGCGAGGCCGAAACGCTAGGAGCTGAAGGTGCACCTGATATGCTTGGTGCTGCCGACATGGAAGGAGCAGCAGATGGGGCACCTGACACGCTGGGGGCTGAGGGGGCAGCAGATATGCTCGGAGAGCTCAGAAATTCAGGCGGAGTCGCGGTAGCTGGCCCGCCAACAACCAGAATTGGTTGAAATGAAGGGGCGCTTGACACACTGGGGGTTGAGGGAACAGCAGATATGCTCGGAGAGCTCGCAGTTGGTGGCGCGGAAACAGGTTCGTTTCCGTCTTGTCTAGCTTCCCCTTTTAATCTCTGATCACCGCCCTCTTGTTTTGTGAAGAAAAGTTTGGCCTCTTTCGCAGGCGATGCATCCCTCAATCGCCTCTCCCCGTTTTGCTTCCTTTTCTCGTCTCGTATTGTTGCGTATCTACTGTAAGTTTGCCTCAGTCGATCCCAGTCGACTCGATCGGCAGCACGGTCTATTATTCTACAGGACCTGAGGATTTGCCACTTTTCTGTAGGGCTAAGCCCTCCTCGCTGTCCAGCTCGCGTCGGCAACTTGAGTGATGGAGTCGCATGATGACGATGATGTACAAGCATGTAGCTTATTAATATGCAGATTGAAGCGGCTATTAGCCATATTAGTTTCTGGAACATCGTCTCAGCTTTCCATTGCCACTCTCAGCGAGAGGTGTCTTCTATTGTTGATGTGATATGTATATTGAGTGTACCTGGGTATTGGGAGGAATAGGTTGTTGGCGTGTGCATCAAGCAGGGCGGGACCGTAACAAGATTGTTTTCGAAAATCTCTACTCGGATTCATGGCAACTGTGCGGACCTGTTTAACGTCATGAGCGGTCTTATGACGAGTGGCATGAGCAAAAAGTAGCTTATGTTCTGTATACAATTGACAAAAATGGCCCAAAAATGGCCATACTCAACGCCAAGATACACAATTTTTCAAGTTGAAAGCCAGGCGGGGATCGTGTAAGAACCTCTAGAGACACGCGGTCGTGATGCTACAGTACTGCGACCTGATATGCGCGTGTGATGAATGACAGTACGGTGGACAAGGGGACATGTCAAATAAACAAAACCACCATGGGGAACGGAATAAACACCAGAAGACGACGGAGGGCTGAGACAGTAGCTCTCTCTGCTGCTGTGTTGTTGATGGGGGCCGTCTACGCCTTGACAAGGACACAGAACGAGAGGGGTTCGTTGACTCCACTGAGTACGGACGAGGTATGTTGAGCCTGTGAGATGCGAGCACTTCTTGTTTTGTTGAAAATGTGACAGTAAGCCCTAACCATCTTGTCGCACCGCTTCTGTTGTTCCAGCGATGGAGAATCCTTCAAACCGCTCTTCGTCTCAAACACGAACCGATTGACTGGGAGTCAATTGTAGACGAAGACACACACCAATTTGCAGGGGCAACACACCAGCAATCCCGTAGGTTACAATCGGTATCTGTACCCATCCCAGACTACGAGTACAGCAGAGGCAATTGTCCTAATGAGGGGAGTCAGGGAGTACCGTGTTCTCCTGACGATTTGGCGCGAAACTGCAACAAACGAACAGGTCGCTTCAGTCAGTGTTTGATAGATTGTGCACCTTCGTACTGTTGCATTCATGATGCGCCGGGCAGTACCAATCCGTTTGCACCCTCATGTCGAGATGATGAAAACTGTGCTCAGTACACGCAGTGTTATATTGCGTGGTGGAAACTACAAGACATGGTAGGACCTGCGACCGAGCTGCAACTCCAGCAGAACGATGACTTCTTTGATGTAGACGTGCTACAGGATGTCATTATGGACCCGCTGTTCTTCCAACAGCTGCTCTTTCATCATTTTGAAGACATTGCACCAATTTTGGAACTTTTGGGGACGGCAGAGAGTGTGCAAGAAGTATTTGCCATGCCAGAAATTTGGGATGCTAGTAAGTTGCAGCGCTTGCTCCCTTCCCGTTCTTGATCGCAGCAACATCTTGTCTAATCCTTGTTGACTTCCCAGATTCGGCAATATCGGGGAATCCTCCTGGGGGAGCATAATCGAGCTTGGGGCGCTGGCGACCTGCGACCTGGCTCAAGTGTAATGCTGTAGAGGGTGTTAAAAGATCGCTGGTTAAATGAGAAGGTTTTTGACCGAGTTCCTACCCTTTGGATCGAGCTATCACTGTCGGCTTGGAAGATCGAAGAGACATCACGTTTACTACCTTTTGTGCTATCAGTTCGTTTGGCTTATTGTCATACTGGATATAAAATCAAATCTAGCTTCAGGCAAACAAAGCAGACGTTTGCGTTACCAACGCTTTTGCAAGCTCGAAGGCGAGATGGTATTGTGTGGTTGAAACCAATAATGCAGCTATGCTACTTCCAGATCCCTCCGTCCGGCTGAGAGGGTTAGATGGTATATTGGTAGGAAAATCAACACGGAAACGTATTTCTGGGATGTTGGACTCTCCAGACGACTCGAAAGAGGTGCTTGTGCACCTCCCATACCCGCACACACTTTTATGAATGCAGTTCCTTGCCGTCAGCTGTCTCTGCGTCGGTACAATGTGAACGTGGTTGTGATTTGTCAGATGGGCGCACCAACTCATTCCTCCAGTTGGTGAGATAGCAATCTGGCATACAGGTTGTAAGATTCAATTTGTGAAGTGGATCAAACAATGGGCCCAACGTGTAACCATCTAGAGAGATGTTTTAACGAGTTAGAGCCTTCGTTAAAGTTGTACGTGGCAGCGTCCAATACGCCAGCGCCTTAACTTTCGCAGGTGTCAAGACCTCGCACGAGCACTGGCCGCAACAACATATATCTTCCTTCACTGGGGACATACATTCCGTGTTGGCCATTGTAGACGTGACTAGGACAGTCTTCCGCCTGTTGGACAATGAACTTCACATTTCGTAGCAAAGTAGCTGCTACCTCGCTGTTGTAGTGGTGGGCAGCCTTCCTTGCCATCCGAGATACTGACTGCGCAAGATGCTGTTGTACTTGCTGAAGCAATTTCGCTTCCTTCTCTGTGAACAGTTCCTTCTGGGCCAATGCACGGAGGCTTTGGGGCGTTGGGAGAGTGTCAGCTCAGAGCAATAAGCTAGATGGTGCTACTCGAACTAGTTCCTCGAACCAGGCAGCTAGATAGCAGACGAATATCTCTGCCAGTGTCAGCATCAGCTATTGGCACTCCGTATCCCTCTATCTTTATTCACAAGAATACTACATTGAACTAAACATGGTTAAGCGCGTTTAGCTGGCCTTCCTATGCAAATGCTTGCGAAGGAGACCTGGGCACCTGCCGAGCAATAACGGGAGTCTATCCCTGATGTACGTCCCATAGAGTAGAAACCAGTCACCCAGACCGGAGATCACACTACTGGAGAGTCTTCCAATTTCTAAGTACCTCAGAGCAGCCCGATTCCCGATCTTTGTCAAGACTTGGTAGTCCAACCAACGATATTATGGATTGGGAACCATCGATCTAGATGGTATGAAGCCGAGAGTTGAAGGCGTATGAAGAAGAACTGTTTGCAACAAATTTCGTCAACCCTGGCGGTGTACTCCTGCCGAACGCACTCATTAGCTAGTCGACCACAAACAACCCACACTAAAACCACAATATGAACAACTCACCTCTCCTGTAGCACCCCATCGATTAAGCACTCTCATTCCTTTCTTCACGTCATCTGCACCGATTTCGGCACGACTTTCCCCTCCAATAGACACTCTCAGTTTCTCGTACGGCTGATACTCGCTGTAGAGAGGTGGGTAGCCTTCGTAGCTCAAATAGGCAGCCTTCATCTCCTTTTCGATACTAAGCACTCTTCCCAATGCCTCTCTCCCGCCTACACAAACGATCACATGGTCCGTCTTCTGTACCTCTTCTTCTCTCAGTTTCCTCCCAACTGGTCGGAGCAGAGGGTGCCTGAAGGGCAGGCTCGATAACGCTGAAGCCATGTCCGTCACATAATCATCTTCTTCACGCTCACAATCGTCACTTGCATCCCTCATCACGACCGCCCCTACATGTTCGACCGTTTCGGCGATGTGTGCATTCGAAGCAACCTTATTTCGAGCACGGCGGTGTGCGGGTGGCTTCGATGTGGCGCGATACCGAAAGCAATGCAAGGATTCATCAATATCATTGACCATAGTCTTCCAATCGCGATAAGTCCCTGCGCTGGGAGGATGATCCGTGGCAGAGCTTTTCAGAGACTTCCGCGCCTTCAACCTCAATGCAACCTCTCTGCACGCATGACGAAGCGATCGCAACGTATTTACCTTCTCAACGAGGCTGTCGGGTAGGTCAGGTTGAGCAATGACAGGGATCGATTCAGTACACCTCCTGCATTTATTGACGAAAGCGTCAACTTGACCAATCAGCTCCGTACTGGCGTTCCAAATTACCTCCCCATGGTCTAGCTCAGGAGCGTCCCCGTCAAACAGCGACTGAAGAAAGGGCAACACGTTCACCGTATCAAGGTGGAATCTAGAGTAAGACAAGCAAGGAGTGATGTTCCGACACTGATGGTAGGTTCCTTGTGGCATCAGCAAAATTTCTCCTGGTTTGATACATGTTTTCCAAACGCGAGCCTGGGCCATGAGAGGATATCTGTGAAGATCAACATCGTCCAGAGAAGCATCCAGGTGGTAGAAGCATGTAGCTCCGTCGGCTCGGTGAACCAGTACACATTCCTTCAGTCCTACAATGGGTGCAATCGAAATAGCAAGCCCTCCATTGTCACGATGAAGCTTTGATACTGTGTCTTCTCGACCCATAAAAATATACTGTAGAGGACTGTCAGACTTGCAATGCTTCCGGTCCAACCAATACTTAAGCAAGTCCTCGCCGAGAATGTTGTGCGGTAGCCTTCTACTCTTGTGGCAGAGAATCTTTGCTGCGGAAGGTGTACAGGGAAATTGCCACTGATGGAGATAGAGTTTCACGTCCGACCGGCAAGCACCATTCTCATCAGGCCAGTAAGTCTTGAGAAACGTCGAAGCTTGCATCTCTGCCTGAAGAGGATTCTCTTCATTGTAGTCTCGCCGAACCACCGGAACCATCTCACCTCCAAGGTCCTTAATCATCTTATTGATGTCCAAGGCATGCTTCTTGGAAAGATCCAACCACTCGTATTCTGTGCTGCTTCCCCCAGTGCACTCCCCCGGCTCCATGTTGTCAACAACAGTAAGCCATGGTTTCGCAAAATTTGTCCAACCAGTGTGTCCCACAAGGACAACAGGCGTACCGCTACGCCTCGCGTCTGTCACTCGTTGTCTGGCATCAACGTCGTTAACATTGAGGCGTTCTACATTCCGAAACTGGATTTGCTCTTCATCCGTCCAGTACCAGCGACCATCTTCCAATTTTTGTGGTGGACGAGGAGGTGGGGGCTTCCTACGAGGTGGAGTTTCTTTTCGGGGAGATGGGTCTGGGAGCCTTAGTGGTGGCCTTGCAACCAGCGAGCCGACATCCTGTTCCACATGCTCAATCTTCGCCACAGCAGCCGCTGCAACCTTTAAGTCGCAATTCGTGTCTGGAACAGGGTTTACAGCTGCAGGTTTGCTGTCCTCGCTGGTCGAATCAGTACATTCCGGACTTATCGACGACGAAGACGACGCTGTCTCGGATACCAGCTGCACCTGCGTGTTGCTAAAGTGCTTCTCATCATACTCCCTCGCATTGTCCAACGCAGTGTCGCAAAGATTGTCCACCGGCTCCCATGTCGAGTCAGACTTGAGACATCCCTTCCATTTCACTAGATATTCCAGTCGACCCTTCTTGACGCGGCGATTCAATATGGTTTCCACTTCATAAAACTTGTCTTCCCCTTCAGCATAGATCACGGTCAAACCTCGCTTTTTGGTTTTTCCCATCGTAAGAAAGTACTCTTTTGGCAATGCTCGAGCCGTAGAAACTATAATCTGTACAATGCAAACAGAAAGCAACTCACTCTCGAGAAACGATCAACAAGTGACACTCCTATCCTGCTGTTGATGGCATCAAGGATCTGCAGCGCGTGATGATGCACTTCGGCCAATGACACCCAGTCGTCAAAACTACTGTCTACACGTACTGTCAACCAATACCAGTACATGTACTGTTGCATAAAATAAAATCCAAAACTTCAAGCCATGGTAGACAGACAGAGGCTAGAGCACAAACAACAACCCCTCTGACAAACATACCAGATTTCTCACCCCCCCCCAACAACAAACAGTCAACTGCATTGAAGCACTAACCACCAACACAAGTTGTCCCCACCAAAGACTTTGCACCAGCAGGGACAAAAACGATCCATAATACAGCATGATCTTCACCACTCCCAGCAAAACCACACATTCCAACAAATGGTTTGGGACGTGCCTTCATGGTGCCATCCAAACATTCTGTGCCATTGGCGCCCAACACATAACTATAAAGTAGTGAAATAACCTGCTTGGCTGTCACGGTTTAGCAACACGCAGCATCATCTACAGAATGATGAAAAAATCTAATGCTAAGTTCCATTTGCTTGTTCATGTTGTGAATTTCTGTAGTTAGGGATGTGTTTTCATTCTTTTGTTTTTGATATATCTATTGCATGCATTGCAAGCATGAATGTTCTTTTTGTAGTCTGTTTGTTCAGGTGTTGTGTTTGCTGGTTGGATTGTTGTCTTACATCTTTCACCACATTTCAAGCAATTGTATCAATCATCCCACAAATTGAGAATATAGGGAGGCAAGTGGAGTTGCAGTCTTAGTCTTCATTATCAGTTTTTGGGATGTGTTTGGGGGGTATGGTTGTTGAGGTTCCTGTAGAGTCTCTCACATCTCCACATTGAATGTCGTCTCGAATCATGCATGTGCACCCTTGGGCCATTGCTTCTTTTTGAGATTGGACAATATCCAAGGCAAGCACTGGCGTGGTTTAGACACAAGATGACATGTTATTGCCTCAAGAGGTAGAACCACCAGGGATTATGTGCTTATACATACCAATCACAGGCCGAGCTGTAGGTG
This sequence comes from Herpochondria borealis, assembly GCA_032274145.1. NCBI lineage: Eukaryota > Rhodophyta > Florideophyceae > Ceramiales > Ceramiaceae > Herpochondria > Herpochondria borealis. Next base: position 7,569 of record JAVCKV010603238.1, read on the forward strand.
TTTCCTTGTGAATGTCTAGATGCTGTTTGTTGTCACTATTGTGTGCATAGAAGTACATGTTGGGCCTGGTCCCAGAAGTTGCAAGCATTCTGTGGTGTCAATGCGCAATGCAACACCAGTCTACCCGCAACAAATTTCAACTCAAACCTTGCCCAAATTGCCACTGAGATGACAGGGCAGTGCACCCTTGGAAATGTGTCACGGTGGTAGACCTCAACAATCTGCTTGCAACAATTGCTCAGGTATAATGGGCAATGAGTATTATTATTTCTACAGTTGCATAGACAGTTGGGGAAAGTAAAAAAGGCGAGTTCTTTACCCAGTTCTGAATTTACGTCACTTTGGAAGAGCTTGCAATGATGGCAGGACAATGTGACAGTATGTGCTCTGACAAGGAGCCAGTTTTAGTAGGATCTAGGGAAGAAGGAGATACACGTAGTCGGACTTGAGTTCTGTGGATGCGCTGTAGCATGATCCATGTTTCTTGAGTGTGGATACACAGAAGTCTATCAAGAGTTAGCATGATTTTGAGTCACGCAGAGTGGGATCATCTCCAAGATTTGGATAGTCTCCCTCCTGCTGCTTGTTCCAACAAGAATCAGCTCTCTAGGCTTGTATAGCAGGAGAACCATAATTTGTCTATCATTACACAAATGCTTCACGTCTCACACCCTGCTTCGCCAGTGACCTGCGGAAGCAGTGCACGTCTCGATTGCAGTCGCAACGGGTACGTAGGTTCTACTTCTACCGGATACTGAGGTACTGGACAACTGGTATGGTCGTGTAAAAGATCACATTTTGAAACGAGTGGCTGTGACGCGTACTCGGGTATGGGAAGGTATCTTTCGCATCAACTTCACCCAACCATCAAAAGAAGAACCCTTTGTCCTTCTGCTCATTCTGTTTGCGAGAGCATCAACTCAACAACATACTCATGAAGCTCCTTCTCGTTGCGTTCTTGGCGCACAGCGTTGCGGCGTTTGCGCCCACAACGTCTCTCACTGCCCGCCCCAACACCCAACTCAAAATGGCCGACGGCGACGGCGTCATGAACAAGTACAGTAGGTACGTAGTCTCGAAGCATGCTGTGATTCCGCTCTACTCTAGTCTGGTGACAACTGTTGTACTAACTTCCTCTGCAGAATCTTGACGGAACCAAAGTCGCAAGGCGCGTCTCAAGCCATGTTGTACGCTACGGGGCTGAAGGAAGAAGACATGGGCAAGCCGCAGGTTGGCGTGTGTTCGGTTTGGTACGAGGGTAACCCTTGTAACATGCATCTCCTTGAGCTATCAGAATATGTCAAGACTGGTGTTCAAGATGCCGACTTGGTGGGATACCGCTTCAACACGGTTGGTGTCAGTGACGGCATCAGCATGGGAACCGACGGAATGCGCTATTCCCTCCAATCTCGTGACTTGATTGCCGATTCGATTGAAACCACCATGGGTGCTCAGTGGTACGATGGATTGATTGCCTTGCCTGGGTGTGACAAGAACATGCCTGGATGTGTCATGGCCATGGGACGCTTGAATAGACCCAGCATTATGATCTACGGAGGAACCATTCGTGCTGGAAAGCAACCATCCACTGGAGAATCCTTGGACATTGTATCGGCCTTTCAATCCTACGGTGAATTCATTTACGACCGTATTTCCGAAGAGGAACGCAAGGAGATTACACAACACTCGTGCCCCGGTCCTGGAGCTTGTGGTGGTATGTACACTGCCAACACCATGGCGACTGCCATTGAAGCCCTGGGAATGTCGTTGCCCTACTCGTCGTCGTCTCCAGCTGATTCCAAGGAAAAGCGTGATGAGTGTGAAGAGGCTGGTAAGGCCATGGAGAATTTGCTCAAGATGGATCTCAAACCTCGTGATATCATGACAAAGGGTGCCTTTGAGAATGCCATTCGAATGGTCATGATGACTGGTGGATCCACCAACGCGGTGTTGCACTTGATTGCCATGTCTCGATCTTGTCAAGACCCCGATGTTGCCATTAGTTTGGACGACTTTCAGCGCATCTCAGCTGTTGTTCCGTTCTTGGCTGATCTCAAGGTACGAATCTAGTGTTTGGATTCTCGTGTGCTGTTTCGTTTACTCATAGATTTCTGCATCTACAGCCTTCTGGAAAGTTCGTCATGGAGGATGTTCAGAACATTGGTGGAACTCCCGGTTTGATCAAATTCTTGATTGACAATGACCTGTTTGATGGAGAGCAAATGACTGTCACTGGAAAGACGCATAACGAGAACCTCAAGGATCACCCTGGTTTGACTGAAGGTCAAGAGATTATTCGACCATTGTCGGACCCCATTAAGAAGACCGGTCACTTGCAAATCATGTATGGTAACCTTTGCCCTGCTGGTGGAGTCGCCAAGATTACTGGAAAGGAGGGAGAAACATTCACGGTATGTACTGCTTAGGATCTGCATTGTGTGAGAGACGGTGCGCCGGTTCCACTAACCTTAATGTTTGCTTCGTTCAGGGAACTGCTCGTGTTTACGACAATGAACAACTGATGATGCGCGGATTGGAGAACAAGGAGATCAAGGCTGGTGAAGTCGTCATCATTCGCTACGAGGGCCCCAAGGGTGGTCCAGGTCTTCCTGAAATGTTGACACCCACGTCTGCCATTATGGGAGCTGGATTGGGAGACAAGGTAGCTCTTTTGACGGATGGTCGCTTCTCTGGTGGAAGTCACGGCTTCTGTATTGGTCACATTACTCCAGAAGCGCAGGTTGGTGGTCCCATTGCTCTTGTTAAGAACGGTGACCCTATTCGCATCGATGCTCGTTCGGAAGCACGCACAATTGATTTGCTCATTTCTGATGAGGAATGGGAAGCACGTCGAAAAGCCTTCGTGGCACCTCCGCTTCGATCGAGCTTTGGAACACTCTTCAAGTACATTCAGGCCGTCAGGACAGCGAGTGAGGGATGTGTGACCGACGAAGTTGATGATGCCTCAGCGTCTGATTCTGCCGGAGCTTCCCCCAAGACACCCGCTGTCGCAGAGCTGGAAGCCAAGATTGCGGAGCTTGAAAAAGAGGTGTCGTCCCTGAAAGCCTAATGCAAATGATACTCCTAAGTAACTCCGAGAATACATGTTAATGTAGTTCGGTGTGATGTTTCCAATGTTAGCTACGTGTAGGTCTGAAGGAAGGATACCACATTACTACGCGGTGGTACTTTTACATTCCTAGCTGGTTTCTCGACAACTTGACTTCAGGCTTTGCACTACCAGAGGAAACTCATCACTGATGATTCCGCTCTTGCAATGTTATTCAGTAATACATACAGGTTCGTGAAATTCACCTGTCTCAATCACCTGTGCCAAAGTTGCTCTGCACTACTCGTGGACTCATCGATCGGGGAATCGCTTTGCGCTTGTCGAACATTGCTATGCACTACTGTGGACTCCTCATCCGTGGGAGAGTCGCTTTGTGTTGATCGGATTGTAGGGTTTGCTTCATCAATACTTGGCCTAGAACGGCGTCGACGTGGTGCCACGGCAACGTCACTACGAATTGTCTGCTCTTCTGGAAGGACTCGTCCTTGATAGGCAACCCATTTATGATACTCATTGCCGTGTGGCCCATCGGGATCTTTACCTTTCACTTGGGGCTGTTGGACAGCAGCCTTGATTTCTTTTAGTTGTGGCTCGAAAGGCTCGAAGACAGCAGGGACAGTAATATTTATAGCCTCATCCAAAGCGAGTGGTTTCCCAAGTTCCTCTATGATAGCTTCTTGGTCAGCAGTCTTGATCTTCGTTTCCCTTTCGTCCTCGAGGTGCTGAGCCAAAGCCTCTTGGACGGCGGTCTTGATTTTCTCGTCTATAGAGTTCTTGAGAGCCTCGAGCTTCACATCCCAAGCTGCATTGAGTCTATGGTCCAAAGCATCCAACCCTACCGAGGCCTACTTGTTCAAGAAACACGTTTTGAGTGAAAGGAAAGGTACAAATGCGTGAGCTGTTAACGAAAGAGAAACGAGGATGCTGAGCACAGCGACCCTGTGATGACACTTCCATCAAGCTTCCATCGAGGACTAACATTTGTTCTTTGCGGCAGACTCGCAGAGCTTTCGATCTCGTCTTCAAATGTAGGATTTGCATTCACAGAAGCTTCATCTTCGGGCTTATTCATCGTGCTCTACTGATGCAATCACTTCTAACGTGTGGAGTATGGATACTGCGGACGAAAATGGACAACAAACCAGATTTTTCTGAATCATCACAAAATCGATCAGCACCTCGACTGGTACCTCCGGTAACGTACCTTCTTATTATTATTTCATTCAATCAGATTACCGTGGGTCCCATGATGAAACATCTCTTCTCATTTTGGATTTGCAGATTGTCACGTTCCATCAGATGCGAATCCTCTCGTTGGCATCATTGTATGATGTTGTCACAAAAGCTACACGATCGAGAGACCTGAAGCAAAAGAGACGGCAAACAGCAAAACAGCGTAAGGGAGAGCGCATTTTCTGAAAGACCTTACAATGATCTGTCAAAGTGCACTTCGACTGGGATTGATGCAGCGCTTTGTGACGAGGCAAACACTACTTCGACCATCGGTATGTTTCTTCTCCACCAATCTTGAGAAAGACATGTCCGAGTCGACCCTTCAGTTGGCCAATGCGTTTGTATCATCATCACCGGATCACCATCATGAGCGACGACGGGCACTGTCGAAAGCAATCACGTTGATTGAATCAAAGCTACCGAAACATCAAGTACAGGCCAACCTGTTGCTTCAGTTCTTGCAGCAGCAGGAACAGAATCAAGATCAAGAATCTATTCAAGATTGTTTTCGACTGGGAATAGCAGGACCTCCTGGTGCTGGAAAGTCCACGTTGATTGAAGCCTTTGGAATGGACTTGTTGGACAAGCACACAGATACTGATTCGAAACTCGCGGTTGTGTGCATTGATCCGTCAAGTAGCCTTACGGGTGGGTCTATTCTGGGAGACAAGACCCGCATGATGTCGCTATCCGTTCATCCACGAGCCTACGTGCGACCGTCAGCCAACGGGGGCACCTTTGGTGGTTTGAGTGCCTATACAGACGACGTCGTTTCGCTCTGTCGAGCTGCAAATTACAACTACATTATTGTGGAGTCTGTCGGACTTGGTCAATCAGAGGTAGAGATTGCCAAATCTGTTGATATGATGTTGTTGATGATACCGCCAAGTGGTGGAGATGAACTACAAGGTGTCAAGAAGGGAATTATGGAGGTGGCGGATGCCATTGTGGTTAACAAGGCGGATGGGACACTACTACCAGCCGCACGGCGAACGGCTGCAGATTATACCGCTGCCACCAAGTTTCTGCGTCATGTTCATGAGGACTGGCCGACACCCCCAGTGATGTTAGTCTCGGCGGAAACACATACCGGATTGGACGATCTGTGGACCGAGATTGTCAAATTTCGAAGAATCATGACGGAGAATGGGAACTTGGCAGAGAAGCGCCAAGAGCAGGCGCACTATTGGATGTGGAAGAATCTTCAAAATCTCATTGCAGAGCGGACTAAAAGCAACGAGCAGCTCAAGGATACTGCACAGGAGCTACAGCAACAGTTGGATTCGGGGCGGACAACTCCTCGTGTGGCTGCTATCAGCTTGATGGAATGTCTACTGAGATCATCAGGAGGAGAGTGATTATAGGAAACAATGCTTCGAGGAAGTGCGACATGTTGGTGCATTGGGAACAGGCTTTCCTTCCCCAAGAGAACCGGATCACACCAAGTAGGAGAGGGGATGCTTCACCAAATTGCTTCGATTGTGTAGGAGCAATGACGATTGCGCCTCATCTACCACAAGGTAGCTGGTCACATGGCCTCGAACTTTAGCCGTGCTTTCTTGGTGTAGTTTGGGACGATGTGTAGAAAAACTTATAGAACCGTTGGGAGTGCGTTGAGAGTGTCGTGAATGCTTCAATGTTATGAGGGCAAAGTCACTCACTTCTCCCTTGTTTCGACTACACGTAGTCTACGTACGTACCACATCGGAATCCGAACTCAATGTAATCCTTCACCTATAAGCAAGAGGGTTGCTACTACTTGTTATTGCTAATAGTCTTCCTCCAGTACATGTACGAGTACCTACAGCGTGATCGAATTTGAGGTGCGAGAGGGACAGAGCAACCGAGTAGACTATTTTTTTATCGTGCTGCGTGGACTAGTACGATAGTTGGAGTACGTGTAGAACTTCTTACGTCATCTACTTGAGAGTTTCGTACGGATGCTGACGGCACCTGGGATGAAATTGCGTCAGAAATCTCTCAAATTTGAAGTCGTAGCCAATCATAATCGAGAAATCATATGACGTTTGCACCGTCGGCACCATTGTTCTGAAAAGCATTCTGATTATTTCATTTCAGCAACACATCGGCACAATTCAACCGCCATCATTCTAGCAGGGACTGAGTCACTCTGATCATTGTCTTCACTGTCAACATGCCTCGTATTCTGAGTCGCAACGATCTCCAGTCAAGGTATCGGCGGAGTGCAAGCCTTCCGACGTTCCTTGAGCCCAAAGGAACAAGAAAGAGTTTCAGCCCAAAGAGCCGTAGCGGTCCTTCGCAGTTCAACCTACTCGAGATGCTTGGGCCCTCTCGATCAGCATCCTCAGGGATGAATCGAAACGCCTCGGCTGATTGGGGACAGTATGTTGACGTGACTAATTCACAGCAAACTTCAACAAAACCGAAAAAGACTGGCGGGTACGCTTTTGGAGGCAACCTGTCCCATGCTGGCAGTTGGAACTTCTTTCCTTGAGATCCCGTGCACGAAGGTGATTTTGAACAATCCAACGTTTAATGAGATACTTGATCGATGCTCTATTGGGACGTGAACGATCGAAAGAGACCAGCCTGATGAAAGCCTGGTCCACTTCGTCCCCAACGAGCTTCGATTCTAGTGAACTGCGAACAGCTATGATCTACGATTGAGAATATGCTAAGAACAACATCGATGATGTTTGACTATCTGTAAAAAAGCTAAATTAGAGAATGTGAATAACCCATGGATTGCCTGATTTCTCACCCTGGTTGCGACCACAACGGCCTTATACCCTGGCCTGTAAGCCTATTACACTGCAGAAGCTGGCTAAAGACTTCGTGGCAACGAGATAAGCCATCACTGATGCTACACGAAGGCTAAAATTATCGCACGCCAAAGTCTCGCCAGAGCGTTACAATTCTCCGGTAGCCGAGAGGTTCCGTTCAAGAAGAGGGGACTCTGCACACAAACGATCGCTATAGCATTAGTTTGATCTTGTTTGCATTGTGCAGACCGGCTACCTATTGGTCCCGTCCGTCGGCAGCCACGTGGCCCTTCAAGTCGCCTGGTATACGCTACAGGCACTAATCTACAAAAGGTCCCCTTGACCAGAATTAAATCTCCCGCCAACGTGTCTTGTCCTTGTCTTTGTGGTCGCTTTTACCTTTGGCTTTTTTCGACTTGGACTTCTTCTTCTGTTTCTTTTTCTTCTTCGGCACGTCACCCGTATCGGGGTCAACGGGGAAACCGTCTGAGCCGATTTCTATCTGCGTCAGGCTCATTCCAGGAAGGAATGGTCTTGCACTAGCTTCTGCTGCAGCAGCCAGGCCGTACCCTGGATGACCACTTGGCGACCCAAAGGAGTCGGTGGCGGCGGGTGAACTGAACGATGACTCCTCCAACGAGGGGGGCGATTTCTCGCCCCCAGGTGGATTTGTAAAGTCATTCCGAGTGAACTGTCGGCTAAACTCGTCTTGGACGGCAATAGCGCCGTAACCATGAGGAGATACCGGTGCGTCCTGCTCGGGGCCACGCGAGGCATGTTGCCTTCGCGAGCCGGAGTGTTCTGGTTTGTTTCTTGACGTATAAACAGGTGCCGTGTCACGTGGGTTGATAGGAACCAAAAGACCGTGGCTGTCGCGAAGATCGTGATCGTCGCGATGTCCTGTGTCAAGCGGGGGCATGTGATGGAAACTCGGGCTCTCTACTGACCGATGGTCTGGCGAGCCCCTCATTTCTGACTGTGGGGTGTATCTTCCCCCATATTGGTCTTCCATGGCCGCGGGGGTGCGTCGTCTCATCTCTTGCTCCGAAGGATACTGTGAGGAGTACTGCCGTTCAGCCATGTATCTCATCTCATGCTCTTCGGGGCCTTGGGGATATCGATCGCGTTCCTGGTATGATGATCTCATCGAAGACTCATTGGAGCCGTACCCAGGCTGGTTACGCTCATTCATATATGATGGAGGGGGAGGATATCTCATACCGTATTCGTAATCTTGACCTCTTTCTGACGGCGGCTGCATTAGATGCCTTGTGTAGTCAGCAGGATTGTACGCAGCCGGATAACGTCCATGCATAGACGGGGCGTGTCTCATATCATGCGGCGGAGGGTAATACGGATAACCAGGATAACCAGGATGACTGGGATGGCCAGGATAACCAGCACCTGCCATGTACGGAGGGACAGGTCCCATATTGTAACGTCTCATATCCTGCTCGTCTGGCATATAATATGGTTGCCCGCGCTCTGGCATGCTTGATGGAATGTTCTCCCTCCAGTCCTCCTCTTGAATTTCGCGGGTTGGCTGGGGCGTCAGAAATCTCACGTTTGGAGTTTTCAAGGAATCCTTATTTGAGGATGCTGTGGTGCTGGGAGTTGCTGGACGATCTTCCTCCTCCTCACTAGAGGTTTGTCCCGCGAACTTCGACTGATATATGCTTCGGCTTTGGTCAAAAGAATCTGTTTCATTTCTCTTAGCAGCAACTTCTGCACTCACTTCGCAAAGAACACCAATGTAGTTTTTGATTCTTCCGCGATTGTCGCGAAGAGCTGTGATGAAGAACTCGTTCCAGAAAGTTGTGCCGTCTTTTCGGTAGTTCTCCAGGCAAATGGAACAGTCTGAACCCTCTTCAACCGCACGACGGATTTTCGCGACAGGCTTCTTCCCAGTTTTTGGGCCCTGCAGAAATCGACAATTCTTCCCCAAGATTTCACTAAGGTTATATCTCGTCATATTTTGAAACGCTTGGGATGCGATTGTCACAGGGTTGTCAGGAAGAGTAGGATCAGTGATGACGTAGTTTTGTTGCGCTTCCTGCAATCCCTTCATAAAGTCATAATCTGCCTTGCAGAGCTTACTGCTCAAACCAGAAAACTTCAATCTTGGAGCTCCTTTCGAAATTTCAGTTTCAAGCAGATCGCCTTCAATTGGCTCAGAACGGCTCATTCGAAGGTCTTGAAGGTTCTTCTGCTTCATTCGCTGTATGTAGATCTCTTCCGTCTGAGGCTTAAGGAACTTGAATCTACTTTTCTTTTCTTTGCTCTTTTTCAGGATAGCAGTTTCTCTTTCCTTCTTCAGCGTTTCAACGTACTTAACTTCCGCGAGTTGAGCCTGGGGAGTTTGACGCGCCTTCTGAATGCGTTCTTGACTTGCATCACCAGTCCCAGCTTTGACTCGTCGCTGAACCTGTGAGATGTGAACAAGCACACCGTTCTTCTTTCCGACGCTTCCAAAGTAGCGCCTTCCGTGGGAAACACCATCGTGGTATCCCTTTCCGACAGATGGACCAGTTAGCTGGACGCCAACCCAGAGGCCCTTGTCAAAGTGAACTTCTCCAACGAATGCTACTACACCATGAAGGGCACAAGCCTTGGAGTCTACAACCGAGACAGGATCTTCAAGCTTCAACTTTGTCTTTCCGCTCCATTCACCGGTTGCAATCAGATTCTTGTCGCCCTTTGTCATACGGCGCACCGGCGCTGCTGGCGCCATCGAAAAGTTAGTCGCATCGCTTTCGTGAGGCAGAGCTGTCACCACCTTTGCCTGACTTTTAGCTCGTGAGGAGTTACTGAATACCCTCATTGGTTGCTGTTAGCTGGTACAGTATAAACAAGTAACCAAAATTGTGCAAGTTGCGGACTTTATTGGCGCAAGTTGTCGAGTTGCGGATTTGAGATGATGGCTCCCCTTGTTTCACGCGGAGAACAAAAGGACCATATGTTTCAATCACTAGTAGTGCGCAAATTGGGCCAATTCGTGATCCTTTCATTCAACTTTGGCCTACGTGGCGACTTCTACGTGGCAACCAATTTGTCCCAATAGATATTTAAACCGAAATGGACAGCTGGTGGCCTCGTACCCACCAGTAAAGTTCTATTGCCTCTGTGACAAACATCGGACAGCCGATTTGCCTATTCGGAACTCCTTTTTATGCTGATTTGTCTAGAGAGTAGTCCATGTGAGTCAACAATTTCCCCTTTTGTGTCGTTGCATCTTTCAATAAGAATTGTCTATGCATAATTATTGGTTTCGACGTCACACTACATACTGCATAGCAACTTTCGAAAATGTCGAAAGTCCAAAAGCTGCCAAAAGTGCTACCAAGCTCAGGATTGAGCAGAGGCAGGTCCGGCCCGCCCAACAGAATGATATTGTGAGAGGCTTGTCTTGACCTATTGAAGCACCGCAAAACCAACCTGTGACACTGGTCTCTTACAGACTTCTTTGAACTCTACTCGGAGTACAACCATTCTTTTGAACACCTCAACATAAGAAATTTCTATTCTTGATAAATTACTCAATACTCATTCCACGTTGTCGCTGTCCGCCGAACTCCCATTGGTTCATCTCTAAGGCTAGCTAGGCTTTTTGGTCCTTTTGAAGGCTACCATGACGTCCCACTCTTTCACTTTAGTGGGAGCGATGGAACTGTCGCCTATTTCATTGATGACAACATTCTCAAAGAACATAAGCTACTCTCCTGATGAACCGGCCGGATCACTCCTGTCGCTGATTAGGGCCTTGTTGTAGGCGTCCACCAATGGGATTGGTCTGATACTACATGGAACCTCTTTGATACGAAGACTCGTACTGATCGTCGTTGCCCTGTAATAGCTGTCGACCCACCCAAGAAGAAACGGTACTGACAAAAGCAAATAGCCAAGCACATACTGTGTACATGTAAGCAAGAAGTACTGTAACCAGCTTTGCTAACTAGCGCCACCAGTTGGTCCTTCCACGTACGTCCTAGTTTAGCCCTACCAAGCACTCATTTTCAATCGCAGCGTTCAACTATTAGTTCAGGGTTTATTGCGCTGTATAGCCCAGAAAGCGAACAACCAAGGCCGGGAGTTGCCATTCAATTCAACCGAGAGGGCGCTGGATATAGGGCCGACACTGCATTGATTCATTCCTCGGGCTCTTGTAGACGTGCGACAAATTAAACTCTCGATTCCTCGGACCGAAGAACGAAAGCTTGTCGGTCGGAGTGATAATTCCCTACGATCAACATGGAACAGGAAGAGCGCAGCCAGCGTGAGCTTCTTGCTCGGTTGGAGGCCGTGCAAATGCTGAGCAACGACGAAGACAAGAACCGGATCGCCTACTTCGCTGCAAATATCTCACTGCGTAGTCTTCGCAAAGTAACATCTAGAGCACCGCATCGCAACAGGATAGCGCACTTGCCACAAGAAGTAGTCTTAGTACACCCTAGATCTAGACCAGTAAAAGCCTGCTGGGGCAGAAAGAGCTCCATCTGAACAAGGCCAGGACAATGCTAAAGTCGACTCTCAAGACCCAAGTGAACATGACTAGTGAGTGCTTTGATCTACATATTTATTGATCCTATGTATGTACCTAACCACAACGGCATTGTGTTGTGTACATTCAATGTTTGCAGACCAGCATGAAGGGTTTAATATTTGATTCTTCATCTCTAGTGGTCTCGAGCTATTTCTTGCTCTTGCTTCTCATCTCTGAATGACGTCGTCACCAGCATCGCCGGGCCAGTCGACTTCCAGTTGCACGATGTTCATGCCTGGCGAAAGCTCGTAACTCTTGGCTTTCAACGCAGAAGGCAACATCTGTCCACCAATGCCACCAGGTGATACCTCGACACTGGAGAGGTTCGAATCGGGATAAGATGAATTGATTGATGACTCTGTCAGTGACGGAGATTGGTTGGTCGAGGCGGAGGAAAACCTCGCGGAGGCATTCGAAAAGTAATGGCGGGTGAACTCCCGACGCATCGACTTGCGACCAGCTGGTCCGCTCCCTGGGCTGTCTCTCACGCCACGGCTCGATGACCGGGGGTCTTGAGACCGCCGCATATTCGGTTGGCTCTTGACCCGTGGGAACCCCCGTGACTTCGACTTTGATCTGCCCGGCCTGTTATCCTTTCTACTGCTGCGAGATGACTTTCCATCGCTTCGTCCAGGGTGCGAAGGCGATGGGTCACGTGGGTAGTTTGGCACGTGTTGCATTTGTCTGCCTCTTCCCTCGTGGTGGCGTGATCGTCTATCACTGGACGGTGGATCTTGTGAGCGCTGCCCCGATGGATCCATTCTTGAATTCCTGACGGTACGCTCGTTGGAGTGTGCATTGGCTTCACTCAAACGCTCTCGAATCGCGGTAGAGCTCCTGAAATTGCTTGCTTCAGCAAAACGTTCTCGAAGAGCGGAGACGCTTCTCCCATGTGTTGCTTGTCGTTGGTTCTCCTGAGGCACTTGTCGAAGGTGCTCCATAGGAACCATCGGATCCATAGGAGCCATAGGAGGACTTGGAGGCTGTTCAGGCATTCGAAAGACAGTGATGTCCTGAGTAGCTGCCGTAGGAGAACCCTCAGGGCCTTCATGTGAACCGTATTCGTCATCGTCATCCGGCCGCGCGAAGGTTTCAACATACTTAGGGACTTGAGAAAACCTGCTACGAGTTGGTGTAGCGGCTGCTTCCTTGTTTCTCATCGCAGCAACCTCTTCACTTACTTCGCAAAGCACTCCAATGTAGTTCTTTATTCTCCCGCGATTGTCTCGTAGAGCTGTAATGAAGAACTCATTCCAGAAAGTACTCCCATCTTTCCTATAGTTCAGCAGACATATTGAACAGTCTGCTCCTTCTTGGATGGCAAATCGGACTCGTGAGACTGCACGTTGCGACGTTTTCGGGCCTTGTAAGAACCGACAGTTCTTCCCCAAGATTTCACTCAGTGGGTATCGGGTCATGTTTTGGAAGGCCTGACTCGCCATGGTCACGGGGTTATCCGGTAGCGTCGGATCTGTGAGGACGAAGTTCTGTTGTGCATCCTGAAGACCTTTCATGAACTCGTAGTCCGCTTGGCAAAGCGAGCTGCTCACACCAGCGAACTTCAGTCGCGGACCAGGCAAAGCAAGTAATTCGTCTTCCAGATTTTCATCTCGACTGATTCGCAGTTCTTGTAGTGACTTCTGTTTCAATCTTTGGATGTATATATCTTCAGTGCCCTTCTTGAAGAACCGCCGTTTCTCTTCGCTCTTTCTCAGTAGGGCATTCTCTCTTTCCTTCTTCAAAGTGTCCACGTATTTCAAGTCCGCAAGTTGCCCCTTTTCGCTCTGGCGCACAGTTTGAAGCTGTTCCCCAGTTGTATCCGGCTGTAGAGTTGTTGCTCGCCGTTGGATTCTAGAGATGTGACAGAAAACACCATTCCCCCGCCCCACGCTTCCAAAGTATCGATGTGACCCCACAGAGCCATCATTGTAGCCCTTGCCTACTGATGGACCGGTGAGCTGGACGCCAACCCAGATACCCACCTCGAAGTGAACTTCCCCCACATATGCGACGATGCCTTGAAGCACACATGACTTGTAGTCTACAAGAGACACGGGGTCTTCCAGTTTCAGTGTCGATATACCGCTCCACTGGGAAGTTGCCATGAGTGCCTTATCTCGATCATTTAACCTTCGAGTCGGCGCTTGAGGTGCAGAACTGTGGACCAAGAGATCGCCCCCCACATTCTGGAGCCGCAGCACCTCCTTTGGCTGACTGCCGGAAACTTTGTTGATTAGCCTCCGCATGTTGGGTATGCTGTATTGGGTTAGGTGGAGCTGCGTTAAGTGACCAGCGTTAGATAGATGTTTTTCCTTTTCCTCCTGTTGTTTTCTGTATCTGGCAGTTTCCTCCTCCACCACGGTAAACGCGCATGTCAACAAAAGGTTGGAAGTAGAACGAAGACCCTCAAGCTGGTTGACATTCACCACCATTAGAGATGGCAAATGTGCCGACGTGGCCGCAGATTTGTCCCCAATCGATATCTACGATCCTGTGTGGTACTAGATTCTGCATGGAGCGATCAGACATCTGTGATCTCAATTCTATTGCCCTAATTGGTCTTGGACACTGAAATGCTTAAATAAACTGAAAAAGACAGATTCTGATAATGTCATTCGAATAAAGACGGGAACGTGAATTTGTCTATAAAGGGAATTCATAGGAATTCTTTTGGATCTATTATCGTTTCTTGGTTCTAAAATCCACGAGTACGGCCATACAGATTGTCCCAATACATGCTGTGTAGAATTAAACTATTCGGATAAATGACGCATCGCAAACCAGCTTCAACCCTTTGTCTCATAATAATGCCAGAGTGTTTTTTGAGTGCACAGCCAGAGTAGCATGTTTGTATGTACGAACAGGCTACAGAAACTTTATGCTGGATATACGGATGAATTGGGCTGTTCTGTCTCTGGCGTCTACGACGTGGCCTGACAGAAGACAACCGAGAATCTAAACGTAAGCTTGGGGCCGTTGAGGTAGTTCCCTACCACCAGTACGCGGATATCATGGCTAAGCCAACTAGGACGCCAATATGTCTGTGATTCCTTATATAGTTACAGAGCATCTTTGGTAATCGGTATAAATGTATACTATGCAATCCGAAGACAGCATGGTGTCGTCAGGCTTCTACGAGTACAGTGGAAGGTGCGGAGGTGACCAGTGCCAGAGTAGCTTACATTATTTGTAACATCCCTACTGTTAGGGAGGCAATTTCTGTTTAATAGAGTTCTAATTAGGTACGTATGATCCTCTAAGATTTTGGTACTAATTTTATGTAGGTTGTATAGGCGATTGGGTGGTTTTGCATGGTCTAGTTAATGTTATTTGGAGTATGAGGGAGAAGGAATGATACCGAAAGAGAGACAACAACGAGGAAGAGTCAAGAACCACAAGAAGAGCAAAGACCAAAGAGCACAAATCAGGGAGCATTGAAACAAGCGCCCAGAAGAAGAGGCAGGTGGGGAGAGGATGATGGAGACGGTGAGTTGTCTGTGGCACAGAAGGAGCTGTACTGGAAACACAGCAACTTACCAGGTTGATAGCTTCTACCTACTGAGAGGTGGGAAAGGCTGCGCTGTGGGTAGGCATGTTGGTAGTCACAGGGAAGGCTGCAGGCACAGCATGCCAAAATGAATTGCTGCCTCTCCATTGGCTGCATGGGAAAGGCCTTGGGCGTGGCACACTGGATTGAGTGGCTCCATTAAGTGCTGTCGGATGCTACACAATTTCTGGTGGCATGTATGGTACATGATACTAGCAGGGGCATGAAGTGTTGATTTACATATTTTATGCACCAACAAGGTGCTGCTAGTTGACTCCAAATACAGCCCTTTCATTGATGCCTACTACTTCAATATACGCTCTCTATATATGAGACACATGGGGTGTATCACTAGTTGTTGTCTAGATGCTTCCAAGAGGCAAGAAGGCTTGTTGCATAGTGGGGTGCGAAAATCCAGGGCATGGAACAGGGGACAGGTGTATCTCAACAACTTTTAGTCTGATTTTGGTCATCCGTACAGACAGCTCTGAAGAGCTGAGAGCAAGGGCTACAAGTTGATAGAGTGATGTCTCTTCTAGTTATCCATATACTATGTATAGTATCATAAAGTCTAAAAAGGGTGGGGTAGAACTGTGGATTTTGCACCAGCTGAGACTAAAGATAGATGCAGTTTTCTATAGAAAAATAGAGCCCCCTCCTTTAGATGGTGGATTCTATTTAGACTGTACCTGGGTCAGAAACAGCCCAGTAGTAGGCTGCTATATCTGTGCCTTAAAATATGAACATATAATATGGTATATATGGTGTGAATATTGCTTCTATAACTGTGCCCACGGGATACTACAGAAGCACTACCCAGCTCTTGGGCATCTAAGTACTTTCACCCAACAGTAAAAAGTATGCTAGAATTTTGATCTTATAAAACAGCAATCTGGCATTGTACCAACCCAGCTTGGAAGTTAAAAATGTGGAGATCATTGTGCTAGGCTCTAAGCTTACTCAAGACAAGTCTTTATTGGACTAAGATGTTATTAGACACCAACAATGGTGTGGCTTCCATCTCTAGTGGTTAGTGGCACAGGTACCATGTACTATTGCACGCTCTAGGTACAAGAGTATTGTACCTTGAGCAACCCCCTTGAGCAAACTCCCCTCCCACCCACTTTTAAGATTTTTGTTTTGGTGAAGTTGGATCATATTATTTCTGCAAGTTTATATTGAACTAACATGTTACTAGACACCAACAATGGCGTGGCTAACACCTAGTGGTTAGTGGCACAGGTACCATATTGCGCGCTCCTGGAGCAGTTGGATCATATATTTGTGCTACTGGCTTCATGATGTAAACTAGTGGTACCTGTAGAAAATGCTATACACTTCATTGAGATTCATACTCCACATAATTTCCAGGGCATTTATCAGTTGTACAGTGTCTTCTCAGTCGTTTGTATCATGGTTACAGACCTATTTATTGGTTCTAGCTATTGAGATAGCACTCTTCTTTGTATGATTGTGTACCACAATTGCTGCTCTAGAATTTCTTGCTGTAATGGTACCATCATTGTGGTACTAAACAATCTACACATAATGTGTATGAGCTCTTTGAGGTTTATTTCCATATTTTACATAGGTTCACACCTTCAGAAAGCAAGCGCCTATACAGAAGTACATGTTGGAGGACAAGGAAGAAGATTATGCACAATTACTGCTCTAAAGTTTCTTACTGTACCAGTACTGTCATTGTGGTACTAAACCTGAATACGTGTATGGGCTCTTTGAGGTCTCTATTTCCATATTTTACATAGGTTTGCCTCCTGCAGAAAGTGCCTATACTGAAAGTAAATCCCGGCACGAACGAGAGGCATCCCAACCTCTGGCTTGACCCTCCCTCTGACTTGCCATCCAGACCAAGTCCCAACACGAGTCCTGCACCTTGAAGGTGATTTACTTTGGTTGAAGACCTCATCATTGGATTTGTATTCGGTTTTACTTTAGTTGTGTATGGCTGGAAGAATGTAGCTGTTCAAGATGGAGGGGGTTAGGGGAGTAATAGCAGGAAACCAAGAAGCAGGAAACCACATCTAATAGAAGAAGCTAAAAATATATGGGGTACTGTACTACTATGACATAGGCTTAGCACTGTTTAAACAATAGTATAGTACCAAGTCAGTCAGAGCATGCCAATTGCTTGAGGGTGAATCCCTAATTGTTTATAGCCTTGCTGGATTTTATTGTTTCGGCAGATACAAATAATGTATATAAATATCTCTATGTGCACTTTGGCAATAATTTGCACATCCTGTGCAAGAAAGTGCCACATTTGCTTGCACATGCACACATATTGCACATAGAATTTGAGCTATTAAAAAATAGCTCAATTTTGTGTGCAAAAGTGCACATTTAAACTGGCTGTTAAGAACGGCCATCAGAAGGCCCGCAATTGTAGATAGACATTTTTCACTAGCTTATCAGGCAAAATACGCTCTCGAATACAATGGAATCCATTGTTAAAGAGCTATACTTGTATGCAACAAGAATGGCAGTAGAAGAACAATATATAAAGGATTAATTCAAGTATGGTAACAAGTATGACGACAATGAGGTTGCAAATGTAATCAAATGATGGAATTGACCGGCCCGGCACTGAATGGTGTGCAGGTTCCTCATGCAATAAGGGCAAGCAGATTGACGATCTACACCATGGCGGGCAAAGGAAACCTTCTCGCATTCAAACCACCAAATAAACGCAGAAGTTATGAACATTTTACAACCGTTACATCATAACTGCCAAATGTTATGATTTTCATGTGTTGCAAACAATACACAACACCATCCTGGAATAGCTACCCAGACATAGCGACTCGTGTTTTGTTTGGAACAATGCTGTGATCAGATATTTATGACAAATGATGCAAAATTTACAACTACACATTTTTGAAATAGCAAATCATATGTATTTTATAGGCCCAGGTAGCAGACCTACATATATCCTGTAATGTCTCAACACCAAAATTCAACTGTTGAGCGAAGCGTTGAACCCTACTCTCACTTGGAGACTGCAAAATCAGAAGCGAAATGGTCTCACAAACCAAAGACAAGAGTTGAGATGGCTTAAGTGAAATTGCACTTCATATAATGTACCAACATATGGGATTCTCAGCCCCAGCGTCTACCACTGTGATTGATACCCAAGGAATCAGCACACTGGATGAGTTGAAGATTCTAAACAATGAAGAAATCTCTAACCTCTGTTGTGTTGTTCGTAAACCAGGTGGAACTCCCACGCAGCCGGTAATCAGGTGGAGCAGCCGAACCCTGGACAGACAGTCTCTCAAATGATATGCGCAGAGAACAACTTGAAGCTAGCAAGCTTTTGGGTTCGTCACAAAGAACGCATTACACGTCCTGTGGATGTCACTGATATGGCTTTGGCTGCCGTGCGTTCCTACTCTTGTTTGTGTGAGCACGAGCTCCACTATGACAGCCCTGACACCAAGCCAGTGATTGATGATAAGAACTGGTCTTGTACATTGGAAATGATTGCCAAGTTCCTTGGAAAACAGCTTGGCGATGCCTCGAAGCTCCCTTTGAGCTATTGCATCCGCGATGAAGCAGATGTCCCAGCAAATGCCGATGATCCAGAGGATGGATATCCAACACAAGACTTGTAGATGACTGCCAGGTGAGCTCATACCATCACAGTTAATGGTCAAGACGAGCCACATCCACACTTTATCATAGATAACACGACAGCGTGGATTTAGATGGAGAAGCTCTGTCGCGAACATGCCTGCTGGACCTACATCAAGAGTAACCAACGCTTGAAGAATGGGCATGGGGCGTGCAATGATTTGTACTCCCACTACCTTGGACCAAACAACATTGACAACATGGCAAACGCTGAGGAATCCCGCATGGCAACACTTGTCTATCATGCTGGAGAACGCAAGAGGTTCCCATTTGAACGCTGTCAGAGTCCATGTTGAGCAGTTCAACATCCTTGAATTGTTGAAGCAGTATGGTTCTTATGCTGGTATTGATGACAGGAGTCGTGTCAGACTCCTCAACAACAGAATCAAGACTTCAAGCCTGGATGTGGCCCAAGTTGCAGATCATAGCATCTGCCAAACTATGCAACTCTTTTGATACATTGGTGACACTCTACCAGGATTTCATCAGGCAGAATATGTCTACCCTGGAAAGGCAGACTATGAACATCTCTCAGCTCTCTACCAACAAGCAGTGCTATGAGTCTCACTTGTTCAAGGGCGGGAAACGCGGTTGTGATGACACAGAGGAGGAGGTGCTACTATAATAGCAAGGAATACTCTCGTCTCACTCCCGGGCAGAAGAAGCAATTGTGTCGTCTCCATGATGAGCGTGGAGGGAAGCGCCCAGCCAAGCATGGCAACAAGGGCAACGATACACTTGAGCTCCAGATCAAGAAGAAGGATCAGACGATTGTAGCATTGACGGCATCAGTTGAGAACATGTTGACCACCAAGGATAGTGGCAATGACAGCGCCAATGATGGCGAAAATGGCGGCAATGGCAACCACACGGCTTTGACCCGCCAGGAAAGGGAAAGAACTGACATGTATCAGTTATGGCCTTGTTATCCTCACATGTTGTGGCAAGCCTACAGATGGATTGCACTATGCTAGAATCTGTGGATTCTAAACAAAGAAGAAAAGTGATGATAATAAAATTGTGTGCTAAAAAGTGAATTACTATTTTGAATGAAGACCTGTTGCAGGTCTAGGACTAACATACCAGTTCCTCTGTAGCAGATACTTGA
>JAVCKV010603349.1:0-27449 GCA_032274145.1 Herpochondria borealis
GCAGCTTAGGCGAACAATATATTTTTTCATCATCATACAATGAGCGCTCAGACCCCAAGCATTTGTTTAACAAATCTTAAGTAACCCTAACTTTAAGCTATGACGGAGCACTAGTTAACTTTTTTCTGTCAGCTCTATCGCTTCAAAGGTATATTCTTATGTAAGTGCCTATGGAATCTAAGAAAAAACATCAACAAAAGCAGGTCATCTCAGAAGCAGAGTTCTCCACAGAGCTCATGCTCATTATGCCAGCACTGCGTGGCTATGTGATGTCATTGATACCACATGCCGCTGCAAGTGAAGATGTTGTCCAAGAAACGCACCTCTTCCTGTGGGAAAAACGGCAAGATTTTGAAGTGGGCTCCAGTTTTAAATCATGGGCATACAAAGTCGCTTACTTCAAGGCCATGGCAGCTCGCCGTGACTTTGCTCGTGAACAAAAACGGATCATCTTCTCTGAAGAAACTATTCTCAATGTCGCAAGCCAAGCTGAAATTATTTCTATAGATGGTGACAAACGCTTAGAGCAACTCAAACTTTGCCTCAAAAACCTATCCGCCGAAGAAATTCAGCTGCTCCAATTTAAATATTTAGACCTTGGATCACTCACAGAGCTAGCTGACACTTCTGGCAAGTCAGCAAATAGCATCCACAAGTCGATTTCACGCTTACGTCTTCGCTTAAAAGCCTGTATCGACAAACAAACACTTCTGCCTGGTTAACCCAGCCATGAAATACACACCTTCCAACGAGTTTAGAACACTCCTCGATAAGCTACTAGATCACCCACCTCTGTCACCCAATGAGACAGTGCAGCTTGAGACGATCCTCGAAGACGAGTCGGCATTGATCTACTACCTTCACATGATTCAGCAAGAATCCATGATGAGCGAAGCCCTACTCGCTCCGGCCCTCGATTTACCTCTAACTAAAAAGAAGGGAAATGCATCCACCTTTTATCTCAAACCTATTGCTTGGGCTGCAGCCGCCTGTGTTCTTTTCGGACTAGGCATGCACTTCGGTACCAAAAAGCTTGATCCGTCTGCTATCGTTGTAGTTGACGCACCAGTCAATAAGATAGTGAACCTCAACGAAGAGCTTTTCCCAAGGATCACTGGGATGTTTGGTGTCCGCTGGGCTGATGAAGGTGAAAACCGCAGCATCATCCCAACCACCAATAATTCATTACATCTCGAATCTGGTATTATTGAACTCACTTACCCGAACGGCGTGCAAGTTGTGCTTGAGGGCCCAGCATCTTTCAAAGCCTCTGGTGGTAATGGTGGTAGCCTCGATTTTGGCCGCCTGGTCGCCTCAGTCCCGCGTGGAGCTGAGGGCTTCGTGGTTAACTACGCTCACGGAAAAGTTGTGGACCTAGGCACTGAATTCGGAATGGATGTGCAGAAAAATGGTCACGCTGACATCGGTGTATTCGACGGAGAAGTTGAAGTTCATGCTGGTTCAAAGAGCCACAAAAATGTGCTACTCGTCACTGAAAACAAGGCACTACGTCACCTCAATCAGGAGATTGATAACATCATCAGTATTCCCTTCGACCAATCTAGTTTTGTCCGTCACACTCCATCACGTGAATTACCGTGGGAACTCGACTCGCTTCACATGAAGGAGCTTGAGTTTGACGTCTCACACCTGATCTGGAGAGGTGGCCAATACCGAGCTCTCTTCAAATGGATGCACGGCAAAGATGCCATTGAGATCCATCAACTGACTCTTTGTAAGAATGGAAATGCAGTCGTCACAAACCTACAATTGGGTTGCACTGGTATTCTTGGAAACACGCGTAACAACATTTTCGACCTCACACTTGCAGATGAAGACTACAGCAGATCTCAGTGGACGATCAAGGCTCTTGTGGCTCCAAAGACGAGAGAAAACTGGGACAAAACGTTTGAAGAAATTCCTGCTTATAGCTCAGGCATCATGCAGTTGGTAGAAAAAATGGAGTCGAACACTTCACCCGCAGCATTCATCGGAAAATGGGAATACATGCATAAAGGAGTTAAATTTGTCAGAACTTTTAAGCCAGACGGAAAATTCGATTTCACCATGGCTGGAAAAATCGTCGATTCTCCAAAAGACTACTGGACCTTTGAAGATAACACGCTGAAACTAAAGTTTCATAACCTTAACTTCACCGAAGATCACATGTTACTAGATAGTAACACTCTTATCTTCACAAATCAGCCCTACGCAAATGCTGTAAAAGTTGACGAATAGTACCATTTAAGAAACACTCACCGCAGTGGCTACAAATCGAAAAACATTCCGTAAGACCAATCGAGGGCATTACGAAAAGAAATTCACCCCCTATCCGTTTTTTAAAAACGAGGAACTCATCGTTGAAATCGATAACATCAGCCACCTCGGGCACGGCGTGGCAAGAGTCGATCACTCCCCTGCCTCTGGTGAACCTGTACTCAATTGGGTGATTTTTGTTCCATTCGCTCTGCCCAATGAAACCGTCAAGGTTTCCATCACCGATAACTCGAAGTCGAACTCACACGCGAAGATCCTCGAGGTCATCACACCCTCACCGCATCGAGTCGAACCAAAGTGCAAACACTTTTTCTACTGTGGTGGCTGTCAGTTCCAACACCTCGAATACTCTGAACAACTCAAGGTACGTGCCGACCAAACCCGTGAACTCCTTCATCGCTTGGCCGGCATCGAACATCCAGTCAACGCACCAATAGCGTCGCCGCAACAATGGAACTATCGCTCAAAAATCACACCGCATTATAAGAAACCAGAAAAAGGCGTCGTCAAGGCCATTGGTTTCCACCACTTCTCAGAAAAGAACCAAATTGTCGATCTTCATGAATGTGCCATCGCGATGGAGCAACTCAACCTAGCTCTCCCTGCGATCAAAAAAAACACCAAGGGCCGTGCTCGCACGATTAAAACAGACGGTAACCTGTTAATGCGCGTCAGCGAAGATAGTGTCGAAACAAGCCCAACAAATGTGGTCTGTGAACATGTCGGTGACTTGACCTTCCGCTTTCTAGCGGGCGACTTCTTCCAAAATAATCCCTATGTGCTCGAAGACTTCACCAACTACGTCGCCAACCAGGCCAAAGGTGAAACCATCAACTACCTCGTTGATACCTATTGCGGCTGCGGTCTCTTCAGTCTAACACTGGCTAAACATTTTGATAAAGTGTTGGGTGTCGAAGCCTCAGCCACCTCAGCTGATTGGGCGAGACACAATGCCAAGGAGAATAAAATCGACAACGCTGAGTTCCACAGCTCACGTGCCGAACACATTTTCGATAAAATCAGCTTCCCTGCCGATCAAACAGCCATCGTCATAGACCCACCAAGAGCTGGCTGCACTCCTGAATTTCTCGAGCAGTTGTTTGCCTATGGTCCACAAAAAGTCGTCTACGTATCTTGTGATCCATCCACCCAAATGCGTGACCTCCAAGCATTCAATCAACACAATTACGCGGTCAGTGCCATTCAACCGATCGACCTATTCCCTCACACACGCCATCTGGAATGTGTCGTAACTTTAGAACGTGGATAAAAGGAGCGGTCGCATAAGTAATTGTTTGGTGCTAAAACTTCTAACTACAAACTGTCTACTCTCAGACTAAGTCTACGCTTAGATTAGACTTTTACCTGTCATTTGTTCTGGCTGGTCAACTCCAAGCATCGCTAACAATGTTGGTGCCACATCAGCAAGGACACCGTCCTTCACATTCACATCTGCGTGATCCGCTGCCACATAAATAGCATCCACCAAGTTAGTCGTGTGTGCGGTATGTGGTGACCCATCTGGGTTCATCAACACTTCACAGTTACCGTGGTCGGCAGTGATCAGCAATTTTCCACCCAGCCGTAGGGTTTCATCTGTAACAGCCTTAACAGAAGCATCAATCGTCTCACACGCTTTAATACATGCTTTAACAATACCTGTGTGGCCGACCATGTCTGGGTTTGCAAAGTTCAAGATCACAAGATCATAGTTCTTTAATTGCTCAACCACCTTGGCGGTCACGATCGGGGCATTCATTTCTGGCTGCAGGTCGTAAGTCGCCACCTTAGGTGAAGGGACAATCATGCGGTCTTCACCAGCGTAGGGTTGTTCTTCTCCTCCATTAAAGAAATAGGTCACGTGTGGGTATTTCTCAGTCTCCGCAATACGAAGTTGTTTCAATCCAGCTTCTGATACAGCCTGGCCTAACACCTGCTTCATCGAAGTAGGCGGGAAAATAACTTCACAATCGTATGAGCTATCATACTGCGTCATGGTAACGTAATGAACATCCGGATGAACTTCTTTGTCGAAATGCTCCCACTTGTCACCTTGTAAAAGGGCTTCAGAAAATTGACGTGCTCGGTCAGCTCGGTAGTTGAAAGAAATCACGACGTCGCCATCGTTGATGCGTTGAGTATCACCTTCCTTAAAAACAAGGCTGCTCATGAACTCATCGGTGATACCTTCTTTATACTTGGCTGCAATTGCTTCAGATGGAGATAAGTCTGTTTGCTCACCTTTACCTAGAACGATAGCATCCCATGCCAATTTATTACGCTCCCAACGAGTGTCGCGATCCATTGCATAGTAACGCCCAACCACTGTCGCCACACGCGCACCTGCATCTGCTAATGGCTGAGCCACTGCAGCAAGACAATCGGTGCCACTGCTTGGTGAGCAATCGCGACCATCAGTGATAGCGTGCACTAAAATATTTTCAACCCCTGCCTTTTGAGCTTCCTGAGCCATTGCCACCACATGATTCTGGTGACTGTGGACACCTCCATCGCTCACTAAACCAATCAAATGAAGTTTACCAGCTTTCGCCTTAGCCTTCGCAAAAGCTTCTGCCAACACTGGCTGCTCACCTAGTTCGCCGTCAGCAATCGTCTTGTTGATACGAGTAAGGCTCTGATACACAATACGCCCAGCCCCAAGGTTAAGGTGACCTACCTCGGAGTTACCCATCTGCCCATCCGGAAGCCCTACGTCGTAACCTGACGCACTGACAAAACCTTTCGGGTAGGTCGACCACAAGTAGTCATGAAATGGTGTATTCGCTAACTCCACTGAGTTGCCATCGCGTTCTGCTGTCTCCGCTCCACCTGGATTTACTCCCCACCCATCTCGAATGATTAAAACTACTGGACTTTTATCAGGGCCTATTTGATTATTTTCGCTGGTTTCCATTGGTAAATTTTTTCTAATTTCTATTATCTGAGGTTTATCACAAGTTCCTCATGTGAGCTTATATAAAAGGGGTAACATTTGGTGAGTTAAATACAAGGACTACACGTGTAATAATACCCTCAGGGAATCATTTGGAATGAGGGCTCCTTAGCTATGATGGAAGCTTGGGTAGATCTCCTTTAACTACTTCTTGCCCTTCTTAATTTCGCTACCTGCACCTTCTTTTGGCGTCATATGTAGCGACGAAATCCACTGAAGCGATTGGGTCTGCCACGCATCCCACATGGGACCTTTGTATCCGTTTAATCCATGACCACCGCTGGCAAGCTTAAGGTATTTTGCGCGAATTTTGTTAGCAATCAGTGCATCGTAAAACATCTTACTATTCTTAGGTACCACAACGCGATCATCTTCAGCATGGGCAAGAAACGTAGGTGGAGTCTTGGCGCTCACCTGCAATTCATTTGAGAACAATTTTACCATTTTGTCTTGTGGGTTTTGACCGAGTAAATTCCTCTTTGATCCCCCATGCGTTAATGGCCCCATGGTGATAACAGGATAAACTAGGATCGCAAAATCGGGCCGACAGCTTACCTTTTCGATCGGATCCTTGGACTCATTGCTGCCCTCATCGAAATGAGTCGCGGCAGAAGATGCAAGGTGACCACCAGCAGAAAAACCCATAATTCCGATTCGCTTAGGGTCGCATTTCAAAGCTTCAGCCTTCGAACGTACCGTGCGTATCGCACGTTGTGCATCATAGAGCGAGCGATAGGCCTTTCCCTTTGGAAGCCTGTATTCAAGAACAATTCCTATTATTCCATGCGTGTTAAGCCATTTTGCGATACCAGTTCCTTCTCCCCCTTTTACAAGACGCCCGTATCCACCGCCAGGGCAGATAATGATTGCCGTGCCATTCTCTTTCTCAGGACGGTATACTGTAATAAACGCATTCACTGCTTCTGTCTGGCCAGCACCAACTGGTGCTTGCTCCGGCCACAGAGCGATTTTTTCAGGTTTTTGTTCTGCCCCATTCACACCGGCAGCCATCATTATAGCTAAGGAAAACAAGAAGATAGTACATAAGTTTCGAATGTAAGTCATCTCATCTTTTTTATCTGTTACACATATAAAGTCAAGACAAGCTCAGCATCTACCTTCGACCTTTTACCCAAAGAGTTAATGATTAATGACGTATTGACGTATCATCTTTGTAATCGTATAAGGACATCTTCTATGAGTGTGTGATTCTATCAATTTTCTAAAGTATCACCAGATCCAGCCTTTATTACCATTATGAAATTTGTTCCATTCGTAACTATTCTAGCAAGTCTTTGCCTTCTGGCTCCTAATAATGCCTCAGCGGCTCGTAATAAGAAAATAGCTCAACCAGACTTTCTCAAGGGGGATAAGATTCCGAAGGAAGCCACACATGATTGGAATTTAGGCGCTACCGGAGCCCGTGGGTGGATGTATAGTGAAAAACTCGAAACTTCAAAAGTTCGTCAAATTGCCATTACAAAAGTCACAAAAGGAACACCCGCTGATGGCGTGCTCATGTTAGGTGATGTAATTTTAGGTATAGACGGCAAACTATTTACTTATGACCCACGAACAGAGTTTGGTAAGGCGTTAACATTAGCTGAGGCTAAAACTGGTGAACTTAAGTTAATCCACTGGCGCAAGGGCAAACAAAGCGATGTTGTTCTTAAGCTTCCGGTGCTGGGAAATTACAGTCCAACCGCTCCTCATGATTGTCCTAAGTCCAAGGCCATTTTTGATAGAGGTTGTGTGGCACTAGCCAAACGCATGAGTTCTGCATCATACAAGGAGGGTACCATCCCTCGTTGTTGGAATGCCCTAGCCCTATTGGCAAGTGGCGAGACAAAATATCTCCCTGTCATCAAAAAAGAGGTCGAATGGGCATCAAAATTTTCGGCAAAGGGAATGGCAACTTGGTATTACGGGTATGTGATCACGCTACTTGCTGAGTATCAAATGGCCACTGGAGATAACACTTATGAGCCTGGCATGAAACGTTTAGCTCTTGAAGCCGCACGCGGGCAAAGTATCGTTGGCTCGTGGGGGCACAAGTTCGCGGGTAGTGACGGTCGTTTAGTGGGTTATGGAATGATGAACGCCCCAAGCTTGCCACTTACAACTTCATTAATTTTAGCGCGTATGGCTGGTGTAAAAGACCCAGCTTTGGATCTTGCAATCGATCGCAGTGCGAAGATGTTGCGTTTCTACACAGGCAAAGGTGCAATACCTTATGGCGATCACGCACCATGGATCCAGACTCATGAAGATAATGGGAAATGTGGTATGGCGGCATACATGTTTGACCTCTTAGGCGAAAAGGACGTGGCCGAATATTTTTCACGCATGAGCCTTGCTGCTCATGGCTCTGTACGCGACACAGGTCACACTGGAAACTATTGGAATGTGAGCTGGGCTGTACCGAGCGTCGCACTTTCCGGCCCAAATGCCACGGGAGCATGGATGCATGAGTTTGGCTCTTGGTATTTTGATTTTGGCCGTAATGCAGAATATGCCTTCCGTCACCAAGGACCGCCTACTGCTAAGGGTGATCATACGCGTCGGTGGGATGGCACCGGTCACTACCTCATCGCTTACGCCATGCCTCTCAAAAAAATCATGCTGACGGGAAAGAAGCTCCCGATCATTCCACAGCTTAGCAGTACTGAAGCGAAGTCGATTATTGATGATGGCCGTGGCTGGAGTCCACTCAATCGCACCAGTTACTATGAAAAACTAGATACCAAAGAGCTGCTCAAACGTTTAGGAAGTTGGTCGCCGGTGGTGCGTGAGCGTGCTGCGACGGCAATAGCACTCCGGAAAGATGTGGATGTGTCAGCGATTACGCAGTTACTGAAGCTCGATGACTTAAATAGTAAACTCGGAGCATGCCAAGCCTTGGCTCGGTTCAAGTCGAAAGCTGCACCCGCTGTACCCTTGTTGATGGAAGCTCTTAAAGCCAATGATCTGTGGCTACGAATCAAGGCCGCTGAAGCTCTTGCGTCGATAGGTGGTGCAGGGATGAAGGCACTGCCTGTATTGTTAGAAATGATCACCAAGGGACCATCTGAAAGTGACCCTCGAGGAATGGAGCAACGTTATCTTAGTTCGACAGTTTTTGGAAGAATGCTGAAAAACTCACTTGAGGGTGTGGACCGTGAATTATTGCGTATAGCGGTGGCAGCCAGTCTTCAGAATCAAGATGGGCGTTCTCGTGGCACCGTGGGTAAGATCTATAACAAGCTAAGCTATGAGGATATCAAACTATTGCTTCCGGCAATACGGGAAGCCATTGTGGTTCCTGCACCAAGCGGGATCATGTTCGCAGATGGGATTCGCATGCAGGGTCTTGGACTCCTTGCCAAGCATCGAATCAAAGAAGGAATTCCATTATGCCTGTCGTTTGTGGATACCGATCGCTGGAACAAAAAAAGCCGTATTAAAGGCTGTCTCGTTGCTCTCAGTAAGTATGGCACCGCTGCTAAATCAGAATTACCAAAGCTACTTCAGCTTGAAAAAACCCTCAAAAAGCATCGCGAGGCAAAAGGCTTTGGGGAGATCTTTGCTAAGATCGATGAGATCAAAAAAACTATCGAATCAGGCAAACCTGCACCTGAGCTTCGAAGCATCAAGTAATTTGACCACAAGCATGCTGTGCTGAAAGGCACAGCTACTTTGCATCAAGTCCAGTTTCTTGTTCTGCTTCTAGTAAGACGATGAGTATCCAAAACCATCGAATTTGGGATTGCCTACCCCTATCTGACTAGATTTTGATTGCTAAGCAAGTGCTTAATGGCAGAGTCCGCACAGAACTTTATTCACACCATGCACCAAGTTTCAGACCTGAACGTCACAAAGAACGTTCCATTGACAGCTCCACTAAATATGATCAACGAAATTGCTCGCTCTGAGCAACACGCTGAACTCATCGTGGAATCAAGACAGATCATCCGCAACATACTAAGTGGGGAAGATAAGCGCTTCCTCCTTATCTGTGGACCATGCTCTATTCACGATACCAAAGCCGGTGTCGAATATGCAAAACGCCTCGCTCAACTTGCTAAACAAGTTGAAGATAAAGTCTATATGGTCATGCGCGTCTATTTCGAAAAGCCACGCACCACTGTTGGCTGGAAAGGACTCATCATGGACCCAGAACTAGACGGATCCGATGACATCCCAACTGGCCTCTGCAAGGCACGTAAGTTCCTCTGCGACGTTCTAAAAAACGGTCTTCCAACCGCTACTGAACTTCTCGATCCAATCACGCCTCAATACATCTCAGATCTCATCTCATGGTCTGCTATAGGTGCCCGCACCACTGAGTCACAAACTCACCGCCAAATGGCGTCAGGACTCTCCAT
Source organism: Herpochondria borealis (assembly GCA_032274145.1). NCBI lineage: Eukaryota > Rhodophyta > Florideophyceae > Ceramiales > Ceramiaceae > Herpochondria > Herpochondria borealis. The sequence goes on from JAVCKV010603349.1 coordinate 9,595, forward strand.
GCCTCTCGGTTTCAAGAACACCACAACAGGTGACCTCGGTGCTGCTATCAATGCGATCAATGCTGCGTCGCAACCACAAACTTTCCTCGGTGTATCTGACCAAGGTGTTGCCTCTGCTGTTACAACTTCAGGCAACCCAGATTGCCACATGATTCTTCGCGGCGGTTCAGATGGACCAAACTATGGGGCTGACGATGTTGCTGAGGCGATTGAAAAACTTTCTAAATCAAACACCACTGACGCCATCATGATCGATGCCTCACACGCTAACTGTGAAAAAGACGACACCAAGATGGCAGCTGTGTTCGAAGAAATCATTCGCCAACGTGCAGCAGGTAACGATAAAATTATTGGAGCAATGCTGGAATCTCACATTGTCGCAGGTGCTCAAAAGTTCCCACAACCATTAGCTGACCTTACTTATGGTCAGTCCATCACTGATAAGTGTATCGATTGGGACACCACTGAACGTATCGTCTTAGCGGCTGCGAAGACACTCAGCTAATAGCTTCCTCATTATTTTTCCCAAAAGGAGCTCGCATTGTGCGGGCTCCTTTTTTTGTCCCATCTTTTGACTCCGCGAGTCGACCCGTTATGATTTCTTAAATTGATCAAACATCTTTTTATTAAATTAAATGATAGTCTGACTGTTCTATCATGCGTACCCTAATTAGAACTACTTCCTTTTTGTTCGTCCCTACCTAAACCATCCACGCACAACACCATGCGACACCTAACAATATCCCTATTATTAAGCTGCACTTTCGCAGCTGCAGCCCCACAACTCACGAGCCAATACCGGCTATCTCCTGAATCAGAAACACGTATTGTATTTGATGATGCGATGATTACAAAGGAGATCATTGGAACCACTCAAGAGAATACCCTCTTTAACTTCCAACCTGCACTCAAAGGAAGAATTCTCTGGCATTCAGAAAATGTCGCTATCTTCCAACCTCTCGAGCCGGCTTCCTTAAACACGACCTACAGTATTTCAACCAAGGCAGGACTGGCGGATTTGAATGGCAAAGCAATTCCTAAAACAAACTTAGGAAAGAAAGAAACCCATGCATTCGAAATTCGTCGCTCTAGACAAATCAGTTCAGCAAGCTCAGTAAAACGTCCTACTACTTTCCTATCCTTCACGGATGATATTTCACCTCAGTCTCTCTCTCCCTACTTCTTTTATCAGAGTAAAGAAGGTAAACGTTCCGCGGCTCAAATTACGCAAGCGACCTTCGGTGACATTAACTCTACTTACTATGCTCAGACCTCTTGGTCACAGCGGTTCCAATTTGCGATCAACAAGTCATTAGGTATTGAGAACCCTAAAATCAAACTTAGGAAGGACACAGTCCTTCCTAACTGCATCGTCGTTCGACCAATCGATACACTCCCTTCTGGCACCTACTGGACCTTGCACAGCATGAAGGGAATACCAAACAAATCCAAGAACACAAAAATTGCAAAATCAGACAGCTACAGAGTTGGAAGTAAAAATAAGTTTGCGTACACAAAGTCAACCGCTGCCACAGTTCCAAATGAACCACGCTTTCTCCGCCTTACCTTTAATAGTAAAGTGCAAAAAAATCTCTCTCAGCAACAACTACAGGAACTGATTAAAATAACACCTGCAATCCCTGACCTGAAATTCACGATCAGCGGCTCACTCATTGATCTGCATGGCAATTTTTATAAGCAAAACAGGTACAGCGTTAGAATTCTTCAATCATTGATGGCTAACAACGGCCTAAGCTTGGGTAAGACCTACAGCGCGCGTGTGCAATTTAAACATATCGAGGCTTCGATGGCGATCCCTAGCTACAGTCATGCTCAGCTTGCTAAAGGACAACGAAAGTATCCGATTGAAACCGTAAATATGCAATCCGTCAGAGTGCGTGTCAAAGCACTTACTAAAGAACAAGCGATTAGATCCTACCAGGGGTTCAATCAATTTTTAAAAGGTCAGGTACAAGGAAATAGCAATCGTGCAACCAAACGTGTTCCCCTCCCCTACAGCCTCATCAACGGAAAAGTCATCCACGACCAATCCTATCAACTCGATAACAAAATCGACACCTCTAAAACCTTGGTCTTAGAATGGGATAAAATTCTCCCACAAGATCGCAAGAACCTCATCTTCTTCCTCGATGTCGAAGGCACTCCAAAACAAGGAACCGACGCATCAATGCACAACGTGCAGTCGTTCCTTCAACTTACTGACATCGGTCTAGCCTGGAAAATTAGCGGGGACAATACCTTACTCTACTGTTACTCATGTGATACTGGCAAACCACTCGGACAAGTAGAACTCCAAACTTACTCTGCTGACGCCGAACTACAAACAACTCTGAAGTCGAATCAAGATGGCATTGTTAATCTTACGGCTTCAAAAAAAGCCAGCCACCTTGTCGCTACCCTAGGTGCTGATTCTTACATCATCCCAATCAATGAACAAATGAACACCGTAGGCCTCTGGAGATTCCCGGTGAAATACCATTGGTACACTTTAGACGGTTGGCAACGTGAAGCTCTTATCTTCACTGACCGTAAGCTCTACAAGCCAAGTGAGAAGGCTCACATCAAAGGCATCGTCCGTGAACGCAGAGACAATGTTCATCGTGTACCAGAACAACGCAAAGCCACACTCAGCATTCTAGATCCAGCCGATCGCGTCCTAGTCGAACAAGAGATCACCATTTCCGACAATGGTACATTCGATCACACTATGGATCTTCCTAGTTCCAACCTTGGTTCGTATCAAATCAGATTAGAATTTAAAATCCCTGAGGACAAACTTGCCGAAGATGAAAACGACGATGACCAGTGGGAAAGAAATTGGTTACAGCGCCGCAACAGCACTTTTACATCGTATTTCTCAGTTCAGGAATTTAGACGTAATGCCTTCAAAGTTGCCAACACACTCACTGCAAAAGAAAACCAAAAACTTTCGCTAACAGCCAAGGTCAATGCCAACTATTACATGGGCACTGCAGTGGCAAAAGGCAAACTCGATTGGTATCTCACCGTCACTGATTCAGGATTTTACCCAGAGAAGTTCCGCGAATACTACTTCGGTAATCACCTAAAGTATGACCCATACTACTGGGATTACTACTACGGCTATAACGATGGAAACTACTATGATGATAAAGATAGTAAGCGCCAGAACGGTTCGTTAGATCTCAGTGACGATGGCCTCGCCTCATTTGATCTCACCATCGAAGCTGCTAGTTTTCCAGGTCCACAGAAGGTAAAGCTCATCGCAGAAGTCACCGACGGTCGCGAACAGACATTGACCGACACCAGCTACCTCACCGTTCACCCATCGTCCCACTACATTGGTATCGGACGTATTGATAGACTTCTCAAAGTCGGTCAAGCGAACGAGCTTAACTTCCTCTCGGTCACCAATAAAGGACAAGCAGGCAAACTTGATATGAAAGCTATCGTCACTATCAATCGCATCACCTATGATAGCGTCAAGGTGCGTTCAGACGACGGTCGTGTCACCATCGACAACAACAAGAAGGAAGAGCTATTCACCACCCATAAGGTACAACTGCTCGCTGGTAAGCCATTTTCACTTCCATTCATGCCAACCAAAGCTGGCCGCTACACAGTCACGGTCGACGCAAAGGATGCTGAGGGAAATAAGATCAGCTCTGCCACAAGACTAAGAGTTTACGGATCAAAGGAATACTCATGGTCAGTCAATACAGGAATGAAAATTGAACTCGCTCCTGAACAGAAAAACTACAAACCAGGCGACACCGCACGTATCCTAGTCAAAACTCCAATCGAAGGAACTGCCCTCGTCACAGTCGAGCGTAACAAGGTGATGCGTCACTACCTCCGTGAGCTAACCACGAGCAACCCAATCATTGAAGTCCCACTTGAGCATCAAGACGCTCCTAACGTATACGTTTCAGTGCTGCTGATCCGTGGTGCTTCTGAAAGCCCACTCAAGTATAAAGAGCCAGCACTCCGCCTGGGCTATTGTACCCTCACGGTTGAGAACCAAATCGACAAACTAAACGTCAGCCTCGATTCGCCATTAGAAAGTTACATACCCGGTGAAACCATCACCCTGAGTGGCACCATTACCGATTACAAAAATCGCCCAGTTGCCAATGGCGAAGTCACCTTCTTCGGCGAAGACAACGGAGTGCTCGATGTCATCGGATACAAAATGCCACGCCCCTTGAAGTACTTCAACAAGCAGATCGCTCTGACAGTAGAAACAGGAACATCACTCGATACATTCCTACAAGAAATGGCGGCCGAAGACATGGACATGATCAACCACTCAGTCCTCAATAAAGGCTACACCATCGGTGGTGGTGGTGAAATGAGTGAGATCAAAAAGAAGATTCGTAAGAATTTTGATCCATGTGCCTTCTGGAGACCTAGCCTCAAAACCGATGCTAATGGCAAATTCACAGTGACCTTCACAGCTCCAGAAACACTCACCAGCTACCGTCTCATGGCTGTCGCTGTAGCTGGGCCAGAACAGTTTGGCTCAGCAAAATCAGAGATTGTCATCAACAAGCCTCTGATGCTAGAGCCTCTCGCTCCACGCTTCGCTAATGAAGGTGACACCACCCGCACCAAACTCTACGTGGCCAACAACAGCAAGTTTGAAGGCCAGTGGAAGATCACCCTAAAAACCAATAGTCTCAGCACTGTCATTGGTGGCACCGATAATCACATTGCAACGCGCATGGTCGACCTCAAACCAGGGGATTCTGTCTACCTAAACTTCGACACCAAGCACACCGATACAGGACAAGCAAAGTGGACCTGGTCAGCTGAACCAACCAAGCTCATCAGTAGAGAACTCACACCTCACCTTCAGCAATCACTAAGTGATGCCATGGAATCGAAGTTTAATATTCTCTACCCTCGCCCGATTCTTAAAGGTGCACGCTTCAGAAAACTCAACAACAACCAGCAAGACCTGCTCGCAGGGATTGATCCAAATCTCTTAAAAGGCCGTGGCAGAGTTGAACTTGAGTTCTGTAACAACCTTCTCTTTAAAGCCCGAGGGGCCGCAGATCACCTCCTCCATTACCCCTATGGATGAGTGGAGCAAACAACATCTAGCCTCATGCCGTGGTTCGCGGTAAATGAGCTAAAGCCATACGTTTCAGCATTCGCTGACAAAACTAATCAAGACGTTAAAAAAGCCATCCAAATGGGTGCCAATCGTTTACTCTCGATGCAAACTGCAGACGGTGGCCTCGCCTACTGGCCTGGTGGCACGAGGTCAGAAGACTGGGCAACTACCTATGGTGGCTACGCACTGATCCTCGCCAAAGAAAATGGAGCATCGGTTCCAAATGAAGCGATCGAAGGGATTGCTAATTACTTGGCCACAAACATCTCTATTCTCATCGCTAAGGGTGACGCTTGGTCATTAGAAACCGGAGCACGTGCACTCCACTCCCTATCGATTATAGGTAAAGCAAAGCAGTCCGACCTCAACTATCTATTCGAACGTCGTCAGAAACTACACATGACTTCACGTTGCTACCTAGCAATGGCGATGTACAATGTAGACCCGGCAAACAAAGATGCTCTCAAGCTTCTTGAAGAGGAGATAGTAATAGAAGAGGACAAAAAACATTGGATGCGCTACAGCACTGCCCATCAAAGTATGCTTCTCGCCTATTGTCACATTGCTCCACAAAGTGAACAAACCCACTTGCTCATGGATCAAATCGTCAAATCGACTGATAAACGTGACCATTGGGGCAACACTTGGGCGAATTCATCCACCATCAATGCGATGGCAGCCTACGCCAAAAGCATTAAATTGGCACCAAAAACCAGCTCGGTCACAATCGTCATCAATGGTGAAAAACAAACAGTCATGCTCGATTCTAGCAAACCGATGCAATCCATAACAGTTCCATTAGAACAGGGCATCAAGGTCTTTGGCAGCGGCAATGCTCTTTCCTACTGTAACACGGTGGTCTACTGCAAACCCTTGCTCAGTAAGGCGACTGCTACCTCGAAGAATGGTGTCGCTATCAAGAAAACCTATTACCGTATCCTCAAGGACGGTTCTCGTGAACTACTAAAAAATCCAATAGTGGGCGATCTAGTAGAAGTAGAACTTGATGTCACCTTCGGCTCAAAGCTCAACTATGTAGTGATCGATGATCCTCTTCCCGGAACCTTCGAATGCGTCAACAGCGCATTCAAGAGTCAGTCCACTCACGTGCAAGGCTCAGCGGATAGAAACTGGAGAGTGTCTAACCAAGAACTACGCGATGATCGTGCCCTCTTCTTCCTCAACCGTTCATGGTCTGGAAGAACCGAGAAGCTTAGCTACTTGGCGAGAATCACCTCATCTGGTCAAGTCACAGTGCCTGCAGCTAAAGTAGAAGCGATGTATGACCCAGAAACCTACGGCCTTTCAGGCTCAGGTGTCATGCACTGCCAGCCACGTTAAGCTGCTTCGCCCACCCCGATGAAGAAGAAAAGCACAGGCCGTAAAATGATGTTGCGGAAGTTTATCAAACGACTGCTCAAGTGGTCTGTGCTCACTTCTCTCGTCACATTCTCCATCGGCTGGTGGATCGTCCCTCTCTTTTTCGATATCCCAGATGAAGCGACTGCAAGTCCTGAGGAATCGCAGATCATTCTCGATCGCGATGGCACTCCCCTCCACCACGCGACTAGAGAGGATTTCGTTCGTCACCGCCATATCCCCTTAGCCGACATTCCAGAGCCATTGGTGCAAGCCACATTAGCAGCCGAAGACAAGAGGTTCTGGGACCATGGCGGCATCGACTTTCTCGCCACTAGTCGCTCTATCAAAGATGCAATCGATAACGGATATTTTGTCAGTGGTGCCTCCACGGTGAGCCAGCAAGTCATTAAGTTACGTTCTCCAAAAGCCCCACGCACGCTTCGCACTAAGGTCCGTGAAGCATTTCAGTCACGTCACCTTGAAATAACCCAAGACAAATCCAGTATTCTCGAAAGCTACTTCAACCACCTTGAATATGGCAACCGTAACCAAGGCCCTGTGCTAGCTGCTAGCCACTACTTTAAAAAACCACTCGATCAACTCTCACTCGCTGAATGCGCACTACTAGCAGGCTTACCACAAGCCCCTACCCGCCACAACCCAAGGAATAACCCTGAGGGTGCCATCGCACGACGCAATTGGATCTTAGACAGAATGGCCGAAGTCTATGAACTCCCTGCAGACCAAATCACCAGAGCAAAGAATGAACCGCTCAACCTAGCCCCTGCTACGCAACAGTACGCCACTCCTGAGATTGCCGAACTTTTCCAGGGCAGATCCGACACCACCATTCAAACCACTATCTCAAAACCACTTCAAGACGAGGTCAAAGCCATTGTCCAAAGAGAACTTCAAAAATTGAGTGCCCAAAATGTGAACAATGCTGCTGTCGTCATCATTGATAATGCAACAGGTGAAATCCTCACCTTGTTAGGCAGCCCAAACTTCGAATCCACTCTAGGCGGTCAATTCAATGCAGCTTTGATTCCTCGCTCCCCTGGATCGGCACTCAAGCCCTTCACCTACCTTCTTGGCTTTCAACACCGCGGCCTACATCCAGCTACCATCATCCCAGACATCCCTACATTTTATGCAGGCGAACGTGGCCCAGAAGAAATCGTCAACTACGACCGAAAACATCACGGCCCAGTGACGATCTCTCACGCCTTGGGAAATTCATTAAACATCCCTGCGGTACGCGTGCTCAATCAAGCTGGAGGACCAGATAAGCTGCTCACACTTCTAAAACAATTTGGTTTCACCACCCTAGGCGATAACGCCTCCACCTACGGTCTATCACTCTCTATCGGCGGTGGCGAAGTCACCTTACTAGAAATCACTAATGCCTTCGCCACACTAGCACGTTTAGGGCAATTTAAACCAACAACTCTACAACAAAAAGACACAGCCAAGCAACGAGTCGCCAACGCCACGCAATGCCAACTGATCGCGGAGATACTTACTAACAACAATGCCAGAAGCCACACCTTCGGCACCCAATCCCAACTGAGACTCCCCTTCAAGTGTGCTGTTAAAACTGGAACTTCGACCGATTACAAAGATAACTTTTGCATGGGCTTCACCGCTCAATACACCGTAGGCGTGTGGGTAGGAAATATAGACAACACCCCGATGCAAGGGATCTCTGGCGTCACTGGTGCGGGCCCCATTTTTCACCAAACCATGCTATTACTCCATAAGAACCAAACAGCTCAATGGTTTCCTACCCCTCAAGAGTTCAGCACCCACGCGATCGACCCACACACTGGTAAGATCCTCAAGCCTGGCCACCCACGTTACCCGATCGCTGAAAAAATGACCTTACTGAAACCACCTGAGGAAGCGTCCTCTCACAACTACGACTCAAACCACCGCCCCTACCTTGACCAGCGTTACAGCAAATGGGTAGACTCCCACAAACAAGTCTTTGCAAAAGCCTCATCCAGCCACCTTGACTCACCAATCGAAGCCCTCCGAATCCTCAGCCCTGCCGCCGAGGCCACCTACCTTCTAGACCCCGACCTACCTAACAACGGAAACAAACTCACCTTACAAGCCAATCACACCGCCGTCGAATGGAGCTCAGACACCATCAGCATCTCAGGTAACAAAGCCATTCTCATCCTAGGTCGCCACACCATCACCGCTCGCCACAAACAAACTGGTGAAACCAAAGACGTCAACATTCGCGTCCAGCAAGAATAGCTACTATCGGGCTTATTATTGTTTGCACCTCCAGTGTCACCACTGTAAACAATTTAACCATCAGATCGTCTGATTCAGAAATAAGTGTCGATCGCTATTTCACCTCATCAAAATCAAGTTCATCACGAAGTCAACATGAAGCAACCTATCATCATTCTCGTTCAAACTCAATTGGCTGTAAACATTGGTATGTGTGCCAGGGCAATGCTCAACTGCGGACTCACCCAATTAAGGCTCGTTAAGCCTCGCGATGGATGGCCGAACCCCGATGCCATTTCACCAGCAAGTGAAGCCAGAGAACTCATAGCTCAAGCGAAAGTCTTTCAGTCCGTTGCCGAGGCTACAGCCGACTGCCACCAAGTCTTTGCAGCCTCCGCTAGAGTTCGCCATTTGAACACCCCATCGATTACGCCTACAGAGGCCGCTGTCAGCATCTGTCAGCACTCTAAAGAAACTTCTCATCACCAAGCAGCAATCCTCTTTGGACCTGAAGCATCTGGACTAGACAATGAAGCGATCTCCCTAGCCGATCGGCTCGTGAATTACCCAATGAACCCAGATTACACTTCCCTGAATTTGGCACAAGCCGTCCTGCTATTTTCATGGGAGTGGTGGAAACACCAACTCCCTTCTCAATCCAAGGATGAAAAAGGAACTGAAGGACATGCATCAACAGCCGAACTGCAGTGGACACCAGTGCCAAAAGAAGAACTACACCACTTTATGCAACGCCTCGAGTCACAACTCGACAACGCTGGCTTTTTTCAGAATCCTGCAAAAAAAGCGGATATGCTACAAAAATTAAGAACGCTCCTGAATAGAACCAATCCTACTAGCCAAGAAATTCGCAGTCTTCAGGGTATCTTATCTGCACTCTCAAAGTAGAAAGAAACCTAACTTAGTTCGCCACATCTCACTTTTACCATTTAGAGTTTCAAAAGAGACTTATGCGAAGCTATATTCTTTTAGATTCGAGGCTTGATAAAGGAGCGATGCCGGCATCGTGACTGAAGAAAAACACTGATTGTAGATGAATACAGCGAGTAACCTTCGCCCAATGCGTAGCCTAGTCTCTTCACCCTTACAAAAAAATCATTAGTCTCTTTTGCTTCTCTAAGTGGTATTACTATTCCACCGCAAGCAGTTTGGCTACGATCGCTTTGACTGCTGTTTCATCATAGCTATGGCCGTTCAAAATTTGGACCAGTTTACCTGCCTTGTCTTTAGCGATGATACCGTGACCTCTAAGGTTTGCATTCTTGATTTCCTCCTTGGCCTTATCTGAAACAGCGATGTTTTCAAATGTCACTTCAGTTCCTTGTGTCTTCTTGAGATCATTCACGATGACCTTGATTTTGTTACACATCGGTCATTGATCAATGAAGTAGAAGGTTAGCGAAGGCTTTTTAACTTCAACCTTACCTTCAGCAGCTTGTTTAGAGGCCTCTTGAGCGAAGGCAGAAGAAGTCACAGCTAGAGGCATGGCGAACACGGCGAGGATAGTAAGTAAGAAGTTTTTCATGGTTTATATTTTTATGCTATTCCGAATGCAGAATGAGTCAATTAATATTATCTAGGAATGAGCAAAAGGATTCACATTTTGTAGATCACCAGACAAATCTGTTAGAAGTATTATAATCAAGATATCTCAATGGTAACAGTCTATCGCCGGACAGGAAGAATCGTTCAGTCGTTCCTACTTCCCCGTCCATATCTAGTGGCACAGGTTTGCTTATTTTTCTTGTCAGTGACCCTTGTTTGTTAGTATTCATTAATACTAATTCAGCTAACATATCAGATCATCCACCATGGCTTACTCCATCACCAACACTCCAAGAAAAACACCACCTACGGCCACGTGTACGTCTACGGTGTGTAGCGTCTACTTGTGTCAGTGTCAGCAAGATCTACCAGTCGACCAGCCCTACACTTACGATGACCTCAACACCAGCACAGGGCGACAAAACACTTTTAACACGGTCAATGTCAGAGCTAGGTGCGACTACGATGTGCCCTGACGCCCCATCCTCAACAGGCACGCACAGCAACTATAACCACCTTAGGTTCAGCATAACGGAGGATCATTGTCAGAAAAAAACTACTATAAGAACTACCTCGACCATGTTTACGCCGTTTCAGATGACTCTGGTAGTATTGTGGAGCACTACCGCTACTCAGCCTTCGGTGAAGTAGAGATCTACTCACCAGCAGGAGTTAAGTTAGCAGTGAGTGCTATTGATAATGGAGTGATGTGGAATAGCAGAAGGTTTGATGCTGATACTGGGTTGTATTATTATAAGTATCGTCACTATGCTGCTCAGTTGGGTAGATGGTTGGGGAGAGATCCGATTGGAGAGAAAGGTGGAAACAACCTTTATGGGTTTATTCTTAATAGACCGCTGAATGGATGGGACGAACTGGGTTTATATGGGTTTAGTTGGACTCAAGAAATACTGCCTTGGTTAGCTTTGATAGCTAAACTTAAGTCTGGAGGATACCATGGTTATACGGGCAAAACTCCCACAGGAAAACCCGTAAAACCCAACGATGTTGCTTTACCCTACCTTAAAAGGTCTGACAGAGAAGTGGTCTCCTTAACGGAGCCAGTAAAATGTGACCTTTATTAAAATCTCACCGTTCAAGATGCTCGTTATTTTTGTTTAATGTATACAACATTTTGTTGCAAACAAAATGATAGCCAACTCCTCAATCCGACAGGGCGGAGATCAAGCTGAAAATTAGATAAGTGCCGTAGGCCGTAGCGCAGCGGAGTTATGCTAATTTTCTGCTTGAGCGGAGTCATGGCGGATGGTTGCTGGGGTTATGCGGCTAGTGCTTGATTGGATTCATATACGCTCCAAGGAGTGCGATTATCAAGCCCTTGATGGTGCCTACGGTGGTTGTAGAACTCCATCCAGTCTGAAACTAATGCGGTGACCTCCAAGACAGTGCTGTAGCTCCACAGTCTCAATTTTTCGTATTTTATGCTACGCCACAACCGCTCGATAAAGACATTGTCCCTCCAGCAACCTTTTCCATCCATGCTAATTTGGATGTCTCGGGATTTCAGCTCATCTATCCATTCTTTACTGGTAAACTGGCTACCTTGATCGGTGTTGAATATTTTTGGCTTCCTACCTGTTAGTCTGAAAGCTTCTCTCAATGCTCTGAGGCAGAAAGCTGAATCCATCGTATTGCAAACCTCCCACGAAATAACTGCTCTAGAGTGCCAATCCATGACAGCAATTAAGTAAACGTGACCTTTTGGCATCGGAATATAAGTGATGTCTGTGCACCACACTTCATCAACTTCGCTCACCTTCTTATCTCTGAGTAAGTAGGGATAAATCTTATGATCCTTGGCTTTCTTACTAGTGTAAGGTTGCGGAACCATTGCCCGAATCCCCATCAATTTCATTAGCTTTCGGACTCGTTTCCTACCAATGAAACAATCGATGGCTCTTAGCTCTAAAATCAAGTTTCGTTGTCCCATATGGCAGTATTTTTCGTGAATCTTGTAGAGCTTGAGCATGATTTCTTGGTCTTCCTCTGAGGTGCTCTTCATTGGCGGATTTAGTCGATTACGATTCACTTCTAACAATTCTGATTGTTTACGAACAGAGAGTTTATGCTGAGGTTCGATCATGGCTTTTCGTTCACGTCGATCCCCAGCTGTTCGCACTTTTTTAGCAAAAAATCCTTCTCCAATACGAGCTGGCCTACTTTGCGTTCCATTTGAGCCTCTCTTTTCTCCATTTTCTTCAACTGGTTTTTACTCTCATTAGAGCCTTCAAAAAGCTCAACCATACGGCTTTCGAGTTCCTTCTTCCATTGGCTCACTTGGGTGGGAGCAACATCATGTTTCTGAGCAATTTCGTTTACTGAGTGAACATTTTTCAGAGCCTCAGTGGCTACGAGTGCTTTAAATTCAGCACTCAAGTGTCTTCTTTTACGTTTCATTTTCTGTTTTTGGGTGTTTTGAGCCACCTTGAACAGCAAGATTTTTTAATAGGTCATTGGCTCCGTTTGGGGGCACCACTTCTGACGTTCACATTTGTTATCACTGCCTGAGCTGTCTAGGTCTAAAGCCTGGCAAAGTAGGCGGAGTATATTGTTCCAACTATGTAGTGAGCGATTAATGACGGGGGTGATCCATTGCTTTGGATTATGTTGTATGATGGCATTTTTAAGCACGCTTTTACCCGTTCCTGGTTCACCTATAATGAGGCAAAGACCGCCTTGCTGGCTATGGACTTCGAGTATATCAAAGTGATCTTGCTGATGCTTTAACAAGGGAGCATTGGCGTCTATAGTGAACGGATTTTTATGAAGACCGAAATAGGTTCTAATCATGATTTTGTAAGGTTAGTATTATTGGTTAAAATGGTTGTTCTAGTGGGCGACGATCATTGCTGAGGAAGTCTAGAGGTATGGCATCTCCGAGACGTAGGCCATCGAAGTAAACGATTGGGCACACACTCGGGTTAGTTCTGTCGTAACGGATGGATATTTTTTTATTTCTGACGTCTTTTGGAGCTTCGTAGCGGACATTATTATACTGGAATGTATTATCAGTTCTGACCGACCTCGTGGCTTCCAGATAAAACAACTCAGCACAAAATTCTGAGGTTGTGAGGTATTGAATACGATTGCGGTCTAGCCCAAATCTGTCTAGGGGCTTCATACCTAATGTTCCGTGTATCCGCATGTGGTAGGTATCCTCCACCCAACTGCGAAAAAGTTTATTGAGATCAACAAGGTGATTAAGGTTACTAAGATCTTGAACTAAGAATTGGTCGCGAACTGTTCTAAAGAATCGTTCAATTTTACCTTTAGCTGCTCCATCTCGAACAGGCGTGTGGATAAGCATGCTTCCGAGTCTGGCACAAATTACCTTAAATTCCTTAGATACGTAGTTGGAACCGTTATCTACATATACAGAGCGTGGGACGCCTCTTTTGTAGAGGGCTGTTTGGAAGCAGTCTATGAGGTTTGCTGTGTTATCAGCAGTGAAAAACTCACCGTGAGTAATAACCCGGGATGCGTCATCAATAAAGGCGATGAGGTATACTTGCTGGCGTTCATTTTTGAACTGTAGCACGGGGCCATGTAAGGTGTCACCTTGCCACATTTCATTGGCATGTGCTTTTGAGAAGGCTCGCCTCTTCTTGGATTGGGTTTTATCCTCTGGTTTGAGGAGGTCAAATTGCTTTACGATGCGATAGAATGAGGTCTGTGAAACCTGTTGTTTACTGAGGTATCCTTTTTCAATACAGAGCCTGTATATAGCCTTGGCATTTCTGGCTTTGCCATTTTTGAAGTGAGGTAATGCTTTCTCAATAGTTTCATGTAAATCTTCAGGAGTGATTTTACGTGGTCTATTTTTGTCCGATCTAGTTGATAGTCCTTCGATCCCGTATTTTTGATAACTGAACCACCACTTATCAAGGGTGGAAGGCTTTGAATTGAAGAAGCTCTCCGTCTTCATGACGAAAGAAGAGTTCGCTTACTTCTTTGAAGCGTTGTTTGTAAGTGGGTTTGGCCGAGTTTTCGATTGCACCGAGAACTCGCATTTTTATGTAGGGTGATATGCGTTTCATAACGTTGAGCACCTTTACATAAGGCCTTACCAGAGTCGGACTACCACCTTGTGTTGCTAGAGTTTTTGTTTTTTGCCGAAAGGGGTTGCATACAGTGAGCTGGGAATAGAGAGGCTATGATGAGGAACCTTATCGAAGACTTACGTGATACTATTTGGGTTGTGGCCGGGTTGGGGGCATTTAATATGAGAAAAAGTTCTGTTGTTGTGTATTTTGAAAATGGGATATTATACAACTGGCTGTTACTGCAAATTGTTGAAGATGTTGGAGTGAAACTTGAGTCGGAGTTAATCCTGCTGTTTCCCTGGGAGGAGGGTGAGTTGTACTTATACGACTCCGTATCCATCCTTGGCTGTTTTTCCAGCGTTTAACCCATCTATAAGCTGAAGAAATTGAAAAGGGAGGGGTTAACTCATTCCAAGCTAAGTTTACATTCTGATACTGTGTGTAAGAAATTAATAAGGTCAGCACATCAGAAGTGCTGACAAAGGTGTGAGCGAGCTTCTCACTCCAAAGAACCGAAAAGGTTCGAGCACAGCCCCAGTTGTGACCACGTGGTGAGCAATAGAAACGAAAACGTCGAACTTGAATTTGAAGGCCTTTGCTGCAATAGCCGTAGACATAGCCATGTGATTTTACGTAACATTTTTTTAGGCAGTGAGGGCATGGTTGATCTTGAATTAGTAACTTGAAATTGAGTAAATATTGACTATCCAATGGAACTAAAGGCGTAAATTTCCATTTCATAAGCGTAGTATAGCTTATGGAGGAAACCACGCATTAGATGTCCTTGTGTGAAGTTACGCGTCTCAATAGAACGATTTATAAAGGGGATACGGCTAAGATTGTTAGGATGATCCTGAACAATTTACTTCAATCTCAATAGTGAAACTCCATTTCCAAATTAAAGGGGGGAGGAAGTTCAGATCACAGATGGTTCTATGGGAATATAAAGAGGATTAACTAGATCTAGGCGTGGTAATGAACAGGGTAGTGAAGGAACTGGTGGGATGTTGAGTGAGGTGACTCACGGGACTACTGTTGAGAGCTTGTTCCCTGTCTTTGATGGAAACGGTAATATTGTTGAATACTTGGGGGTTGATGGAAGTATAAAAGTTCACTTTGAATTTGATTCCTTCGGTCAGAAGCTTGTTGAGATTGGGGCTGAAGCTCAGACTGTTGACTATGGTTTCTCTACGAGGGTTGTAGATAGGGATTTGGGGCTGAATTATTATGCTTTACGCTACTTGAATGTAGTTAATGGCAGATGGTTGAACAGAGATCCTATTTTTGAAAGAGGGGGCGAAAATTTGTATGGATTTATTGGAAACAACTCTATATCGAGATGGGATAGATTGGGCTTAGATGGTGGAGCATATGATACAGACTATCCTGACCAAGGTATGCTTAATTTTAATGGTTCCATTAATAAAAGTTATGATCCTAAGTATATAGGAAAGGGAGCTTGGGAGGAAATTAATAGAGCTGCTGCACTGCACGAAAAAGTAAAGAAAGAAACTAGGGAAGCAAATAAGGAGTTTGATCGACGTTTTCACGATTTCAGACATGGTGCTGAAAAAAGAAATTTCACCTATGGTCCATATGATGCATGGACTCAAGTTATGATGAGGAAGCCGATTTATGATAGAATGCGTATTAAAATAAGAGAACGTGCCAAAGCTTCATGTGAAACAGGGGTGTTAGATGTAGATGGAAAATGGGATGATAACGTAAATGAGGCTGGTTGGGCACAACCTCTTATTGACGGACTTGGGTATTTAGGAGGCTCTGGGGTACTGAAGTCTCTTGGTAGCACTGAAACTAAATTTTGGATATTAACTGTTGATTGCTGTAAAAAAGAGGTTCACTATTACGCGATTTCAACGGATTCATTTAGATTCGGCAGTATGAGAAGAATACCTTGGAAAGACGATACTGCATGGGATGTTAATTGGAATGAAGTTCCTTCGGGTGAAGCTGATAATCCTAATGGAGCAGGAAATGCACCTTGGAATACAATTGATATTTCTTGAGTTTGGGGTGAAGTTTTAAAATTTGAATGATGAAAAAATATATACTAGCTTTGACTCTTTTAATAACGGCACTATTCGCCATATATTTTGTTCATTTGAAATCGAAGAACACTGAATATTTATATAATGTGGCTGATGTGAAAGTATATCATGGCGTATGGAAACCATCAAACGGTGATACAATGTTGATTGATATTCGAAGTAATGGAGAAGTTACCTTTGAAAACTTAATCACAATGAACGGAGTTATGACAGGAGCCTCAACATACATTGTAGACACTGGACCTAATGGGCGAATTTTTATAGACATATTTGGTAGCCATCATCCATTATTTTTTAAATATAAGGATGATGTGTTGCTACTAGAGCATCGAATTTCTACAAACAAGTCAGAATATTTTGATTTTATAAAAAAATAATATGACGATAAAATTGTTGTCGTAAGGCTATTGTCGGTATTGTCAACTTAAGCTGGATCATTAGCTGATCTCTGCTAGTTAGCTAGCATGTCCACCTATTCTGGCTTTCGTTAAAGTGTTACCGATTGGTAACACTTTAGTTGTTAAGCGTATTGCGTGGACTCAAGAACAAGAACTAATAAATATGAAACTGATAATTCCTATATTTCTCATCTTGGCACTTATTGTAGGGTGTTCAAACGATAGTAACTTACCCAAAAATATTGAAGTTGAGGCTGATGTTAAGGGTGTTTGGGTTGATGATAAGACTTATCACAATAAGTTTTTTGGATTCACCTTTAAGGAACCGAACGGATGGACTGTTCAAAAGGTTTCGGCTCCAATTGATGATGTGATAGCTGAAACAGAAAAAGGCAAAAGGGTTGGAGAGGCTATGAAGTATGTGTATTCGCCATTTTCTGTTGATAATTCTGGAGCACTTGGTTCCAACTACAACTTAGTTATAGAGAATATTTCTCGCTTCGACTTTGAAGGAATTGATGATTACATTGATCACTCTGTGGATAGTTTAAAGAGCACGATGAAGGCGGACTTTAAAATATTAGAGCGAAAAAAGATGTCTACTTACCTCGGAGTTGAGTGGAGTAGTGTTCAGTTTGAGAGTCGTATGAATGGCTTGGTGTTCTATCAAAAACTGTATGGTATGGAGAAACAGGGTAATGTGTTGTTGCTTAGCGTTACGTCTTTAAGCGAGAATGATGAGGAGTTAAAAAGAGCGATTGAATCCTCTCTTTCTTTTACTGTGAAATAGCCGATCTTTTCAAAGGGTATTGTCAACTTAAGTGTTAACGACCGAATTATCGTAGCCACTGATCCCCATACAACCGCAGGTAAATTAACTCCAAATCCCACCCGAGACTATTTTTTTTTCTATTTTTTGTAAAATTTTATTTTGAAACTGTAGAGAGAAAAGCCGAGGGCATGGGTATCCAAAAATTCAGATAAATCTAGGGCTCTAATTTAGTTCTGTGTCGCCTATGCTCGATATTTCGTGGCT
>JAVCKV010603460.1:0-27428 GCA_032274145.1 Herpochondria borealis
TGGTTGGAGCTCAGCTACCTCGGACTGTCGCCGGTCAACAGCGACCTGAAGCTTGCGGTCAGCGGCGACTTCACCGCATATCACCCACAGGGTTCGTTCACCGCGCTGCACACCGACAAGCACCTGCACGTCGGCGAGCGCGACACGGCTCGCGTGTGGTTCGACCCCGAGACCCTCGAATCGGGCACCTACGACCTGGCCGTCAACATCAGCTACATCAACGTCGACGGAGAATCCAAGAGCATCTCGCACATCGTTGCGATCACCATCGACTAGTTCGACGGGGTGCCGCCATGGTCAATTCATAGGCAGACCATGAGGCATACAGCTGTCATTGATATCGAACACGACCGACTGCGTAACTACGCTGTGACGATATGAAGACGAACACTCAGGTAGTAGTCATCGGCGGCGGCGTGGTCGGAGCATCGATCCTCTACCACCTCACCAAGAATGGCTGGACCGATGTGGTCCTGCTCGAACGCACCGAGCTCACCGCTGGTTCCACCTGGCACTCCGCCGGTGGCATGCACACCCTGAACGGCGACCCCAACGTCGCAAAGCTCCAGCAGTACACCATCGAGCTGTACAAAGAGATCGAAGAGATCTCCGGTCAGGACTGTGGCATTCACATCACCGGTGGTGTCATGCTCGCCGACACACCCGAACGCGCCGACTGGCTAAAAGCAACCCACGCCAAGGGTCGTTACCTCGGCATGGAAACCGAACTCATCTCCGTCGCCGAAGCCAAAGAAATGCACCCGATCTTCGACGAAAAGTATTTCGTTGGCGCCATGTGGGATGCCCACGAAGGCCACGTCGACCCGACCGGCGTTACCCACGCCTACGCAAAGTGTGCCCGCCAGGCCGGCGCCGAGGTGTACAAAGACACCTGGGCCCGTGGCATGACCCGCGCCGCAGACGGCGGCTGGGACATCCAAACCATCCGCACCTCAACGGGCGAAGACCTCGAAACCATTCACTGCGAACACGTCGTCAACGCCGGCGGACTCTGGGGTCGTGAAGTTGGCCGTATGGTCGGACTCGAACTGCCAATCCTGGCGATGGCCCACCAATACATTCTCACCGAAGACCTCCCCCAGGTAGCCGAGATCAACGCCAGCACCGGCAAGGAGGTCCTCCACGCGGTCGACTTCGGCGGCGAGATCTACATGCGCCAAGAGGCCGGCGGCCTACTCCTTGGAACCTACGAACCCAACGGCATCCCGTGGTCCCCCAAGCAAACACCCTGGGAATTTGGCATGCAGCTGCTCCAGCCCGACCTGGAGCATCTCGCCGACCACCTCGCCACAGGCTTTACGCACTTCCCGATCTTCCAAGACGCCGGCATCCGGTCGGTCGTCAACGGGCCCTTTGTGTTCTCCCCCGACGGCAACCCGTGCCTCGGACCAGTGCGCGGCCTCCCCAACTACTGGTCAGCGACCGCAATCATGGCTGGCCTCTCCCAAGGCGGCGGCGTAGGCCTCGCGCTCGCCAACTGGATGACCGAAGGCGACCCCGGCCACGACATTTGGGGCATGGACATCGCCCGCTTCGGCGACTACAACTCGATGTCGTTCACCAACACCAAAGTGCGCGAAAACTACGGCCGCCGGTTCCGCATAACGTTCCCGAACGAGTTCCTGCCGCAAGGCCGCAACCTGCAAACCTCACCGATCTACGACAAGTTGGTCGACGCCAACGCCGTCTGGGGAAACAGTTACGGCCTCGAAGGCGCCCAGTGGTACCAAGCCGAAGGTGAAGAACCCGTCGAGGAATTCACATGGGGCCGCAGCAACTCGTGGGATCAGGTTCGTGGCGCTGCCCAAACCGTTCGTAGCGGGGTTGGCCTCATGGAGACCACCGGCTTTGCCAAGTTCTCCTTCAGCGGTCCAGGAGCCCGTGCCTGGCTCAACCACACCCTCGCTGGCCGAATCCCCAAGCCCGGGCGCATGTCACTCACCCCAATGACCAACCACAACGGCAAGCTCATTGGCGACCTCACCATTGCCTGCCTGCCCGCAACACCGGGCGAACCCGAAGGCCCGCTCAGCACCTTCACCGGCGGCGCCACCGGCAACACCACCGGAGCAGGCGAACAGTTCATGATGTTTGGCTCCGGCGTAGCCACCCGCTACTACCAGCGCTACTTCGAGTCGCTACTCCCCACCGACGGGTCGGTCACCTACCGCACCCTCGGGTACGAGATGTGTGGCCTCTCCATCGCCGGCCCCAAGAGTCGCGAGCTTCTCGAACGCCTTACCGATACCGATGTATCGGCCGACGCCTTCAAATTTATGGGCTTTACGGAACTCGAGCTCGGCTGGGCAAAGGTCCTCTGCGGCCGCGTCACCTTCTCGGGAGACCTCGGCTACGAGTTCTGGATGCCAGCCAGCTACCAGCGCTACGTCTTTGACCAGCTCATGGATGCCGGCGCCGATCTCGACATCACACTCTTTGGATCCAAAACGCTCGATTCGCTCCGGCTCGAAAAGAGCTTCGGTTCCTGGGGACGCGAGTACCGGCCGATCTATGACCCTTTCGAAGCCAACCTCGACCGGTTCGTTGACCTCACCAAAGATTTCATTGGACGCGACGCCCTCGTCGAAATACAAAAGACCGGACCGGCTCGCAAACTGTGCACGTGGACCGTCGACGTCCCCGCCGGACGAGAGCCCGGTCACAACGATGTCATTGGTGACGAACCCGTGTGGCTCGATGGCGAAGTTGTTGGTTGGGTGACCTCGGGCGGCTACGCCCATCACAGCGACGTATCGGTCGCGATGGGATATGTGCCGGCTGAACACGCCGACAAGACGAGCGGCTGGCAGATCGAAATCCTCGGGGTGATGCGAGATGCAACCATTCGCTTTGAGCCAATCTGGGATGCCAAAGCCGAAAAGATGCGCGGCTAGGAGCGGTCGCGCACCGTCGCTCACGCTCGGTTTCTCCTCACGTCGATGGCGATACCGTTCTCGTCATGACAATCGAAGCGGTCATCTTTGACCACGATGGCACCCTCGTCGACAGCGAAACAATCACGCTCACCGTCGTTGGCGAGATAGCGGTCGAAGCAGGGGCCGAGGTGTATCCCGAGGACATCGACCGATTTGTTGGCGCCGACCTCCATGTTGTTTTTGCCGAGATCGAACGTCGCTCGGGCGCCAAACTGCCCGACGATATCTTCGAACAGTTCCGCGCCAGGCAGACAACAGCAATACACGCGGGCCTCGACGAGGTGCCCGGAGCACACCGCCTCTTGTCGACCCTTACCGAAGGCGGCGTGCCGATGGCGGTTGCCTCCAATGCGCCAGTCGCCAAAATGGAACTCTGCCTGGGCGCCACAAACCTCCTACCATTTTTCGCAACAAGCAACCTGCTCAGTGCCTACGACGTCGGCGCCTGGAAACCGGATCCAGCGGTCTTCCTCCAAGCCGCACAGGTACTGGGCGTCGCCCCCAGAAACTGTGCGGTCGTCGAGGACAGCCAACCCGGCGTCGAAGCTGCAGTAGCTGCAGGCATGCAGGTCTTTGCCCTCGACCCCAAAGACCGATTCGGTTCGATCGACGGCATTACCCGAGTCATGGCGCTCGACGATCTCCACGGCCTGCTGAGCTCGTAGCGCCGGCCCCTCACCTAACACGAGGCTCGTTCCCGTCGATTGGTATCGATGGGTTCCGATGTCTCACCAGGCGCGCGCGTCGTTCGCGTAACGCTGCTGCTCAGCCTGCTGGTCTACGGCTTTGGTTTCTGGGTGAGTCGCTCCCTCGCCTTCACCGACTTCCGAGTGCTACACCTCGGCGGCCGCCTCGTGAACGACGGGCGAGCTGCAACCGCCTACGACGCACCAGCATTCTCCGCTGAAGCAGCACAAGACCCAGGCCTAGCAAACACCGCCCGAGAGCTCGATGTCTTCATCAGCCCACCGCCCTTCGCGCTCGCCATGCGTCCCTTTGCGCTCCTATCGAGCAACATCGCACTCGTTGTTTGGATGGTGATCGGCGTGCTCGGTGTTGTTGGCGCCGTTCGCTTGCTCCGGCTTCCGTGGTGGACCTCGATCGTTGCCCTCGTGATGCCCTTTGGCATCGCCAACATCTACCACGCCCAAACCGGCTTTCTGGCTATCTTGTGGGTCGCCGCGATCCATCGTCTCAGCGTCGATGACCGTCGAGCCGCAGCCGGTGCAATTGCGGGGCTTGCCGTCCTCAAACCCACGCTCCTTCTCGGCGTTGCGTTGTGGTGGCTGCTCGACTGGCGACGTTGGTACCCAGCGCTGAGTGCGGCGTTCGGTGTTGGTACAGCAATCGTTGCCGCAACGGTGATCGGCGGATTCGATCAGTGGCGCTTCTTTCTCGATGCGCTCGCATTCCGAGCAGCACTCGACCAAGAAGTTGTGGCGAACCAACCAACACTCGCAGAAGCAGTAAGTCGTATCGCAGGCACCGGCGTCGGCGCCCACCCATTGGCGCTCCTCGCGTATTGCGCACTCGGCGGCGCCGCAATGTTCATGGCACTTCGGCAGTGGCGGACCAACACTGCCGCCCTCTCTGGGTTTGCCATGCTCCTCTCGATCCTCATCTCGCCACACCTGCTCATCTACGACACTGGCTTGTTACTCGTTCCCGCAGCGGTACTCATCGCCCATGGCGCACCCGCCACCGTGATGGAGCGTTGGATGATGGTCTACGTCGTGAGCTCGCTCATCACCATCATGTCGATGGGCTGGCTACGTTCGCTCAACGACTGGACTATGCCAGGCACCATTGGCCTGATCGTCCTGAGCGTCATGTGGGCAAGGTCGATCGAAAAAAGCAGCGGCTCGAGCGCCGCTGGTGACCACGTGCTCAACAGCAATATCGCAACACTTGACAAAGGTTTCGACGGTGGCGATCAGGCAGTAGCTGCCTAGCTAGCGCTCCTGGGAACAACCAGCCAACCGTTGGGTTTAGCGGCCAGCGTCTTTCAGCGAGCCGGAGATGAGATTCGTCTGATCAAAGTCGCCAACAATGCACTGCACATCGCGCTCGCCGGCGTTCCACCGATCTTCGGTTGGGGCAAACGTCCACACGTTCCACGGCGACGACAAGAAGTCCCCACCAACAAAGGATGAGTACTGCTCGTTGCAGTACGTCTGGGCGACCGCAAAGACGCCCTCGACACCGGGATAGGCCGATTCGTCATAGACCGCCTCGCCAACGGCATAGACCTCATAGGCATGTGGATTCGCGCAACCGGTCGTTCCAACAACAAAGATCTGGCGAAATTCGCCCTCGTTTGGCGTAAAGAAGTCTTCGATGCAATCGCCAGCTTCGAGATCGGTAACAAGCGCTGCGCTCGACAGCACACCGGCGACGCGCATGCCAGCTACGGCAAGAACCACTACAAAGACAGCAAATAGCCCAATGAGGAGCTTCTGGTTGTTGAGCTCAAGGCCCTGAGGTTTCGGGAGCTTCCGACCCGTGTCTGCCTCTTCGACCGGAGCTTCGGCCGGATCGGCGAGCAACGGTTCTGGCTCGGCCACGAGCAGAACCGTCTCGGCGTGAGGAGGAGCCTCTGCTACAACAACGGCATCCACCTCGGGCGGTTCGACTGCACCGAAAACGCCGACATCCTCATGGATGATCGGCGCCTCATCAACCACTTCTGGTTCAACGAGCTCGTCAACCGCAGTCCTCGACGCATCCGGATTACGGATCGCAAGAATCGCGGGAGGTAAAGGCGGCAAGATCGGCCGTTGAATGGTGTCGATCGCAGACGCGCCGCGCAATTCTTCCATACAGACCCTTTCGACCACATTTGGGGTCACACAAATGGGGCGTATGACCTACCCCCAAAACGCGGAAGTGGGGGGGGGGCGGGGGGGGACCTTGCTGGCCATGTCTTTGGCCTGGTCTGCAAGACCTTCAGCCTTGTCCTTCATTTCGTTGACCTTGTCAAACATACCCATGATGGTTACCTCCTGGAAGTGAACCGGTCGTGTCTCGTTCGGCTCTTCATGTATACGACGCAACAAACTACGAATAAGTCGCGTCGCTTTCTAAAGTTCTCGGCGCGCTAGAGCGTTTCTATGAGACCCCAAGATTGATCGTTCTGCTCTGGGGAACCAATCAGGTTGAGTGCAACCTCGTCGGCGCCGGCGTTGCGATAGCTATCGATGCCTGCTCGTACCTGATCGGCGTTTCCGATCAGGACAAGGTCCGCTGCTTCGACGGCACCTTCACGATCCATGACCGCACGGTACGACGGCAACTGCGGGTAAATCGCAAGCGCCTTGTTTGCTCGGGCTCGAGCATCTGCGGTCTCTTCCTCGCTGCTGGTCACCACAATCGAAACGCCGGCCACGATTCGACCGCCGCCGCCTGCATCGAGCGATGGCCGAATGTGATCGGCGATCGTGTTTGGCCCGGTCATCCACGTAATGGTTCCGCCGCTGCGCTCGCCGGCAAGGTTCAGCATCTTTGGACCAAGCGCCGCAAGCATGAGCGCTGGTGGCTCGCTCGGCACCGCTATGGCGGTGTTGTGCGACACGAACTCGCCCGAAACATCAACAGCATCGCCAGCGAGCAATGGCTGCAATGCATTGAGGTACTCAACAAAGTGACTGTACGGTTTGCCCCACGGCAGTCCCCAACGGCTGGTGACAACAGGTTTGTGATTCACACCGAGGCCGAGAATAAATCGTCCGCCGCTGGCCTGGTTGAGGGTACGGGCCTGTTGCGCCATGGTCTGGGGCAGCATTGTCTGCATTGCCATGACCGAGGTCCCAATCCCGATTTCTGGCACGGCTGCGGCAACAGCCGAGAGCGTGATCATTGGGTCCGCGTTCATTACCTGCGGCGACCAATAGCGACTCAGACCAGCTTTTTGGGCTCGTGAGGCGTTGGCAACACCGTCGGCGATGACTTGGGGCGAATCAAAGAGCGAAATCTGCATGAGGTATTGCTTACCAGCTCGGCAACAATGCACCTATGACGAGCGAGCAACAACACCCAACAAATCTTCCGCAGCCGTCCGACGCTGAACGCTGGGATGCCCGGTATACCGACGCGGCGATTCCCCAGTTGCTCGCCCCGCCCGAACTTGTTCGTACCGCGCTCGCTGACCTCACCACGCTTGCGCCCGTCCTCGACGTTGCCTGCGGATGGGGCGACGCTGGCCTATGGCTTGCCAACAGAGGGGCCGACGTCACGTTCACCGATGTATCCGCTGTTGCGCTCGCTGCGGTCGAAGCCCGTGCTGCCGACAGCGGCCTCACGGTCAACACCGTGGCACGGGATCTCGCCGACGGTGCGCTTCCACTCGGCCCTTGGGCCGCCATCACTTGTGTGCACTATCTCGACCGGGAGCTACTCCCCCAGCTGGGTGCCGCCCTCGTACCTGGCGGGCGACTGGTTGTGGCAATTGCGACGACCACAAACCTCGAACGTCACGAACGGCCATCGGCCCGATTCCTGCTCGACCCAGACGAGTTACCAGCCCTTGTGCCCAACCTCGACGTCGTCGAGTTCAGCGAGGCGTGGCGAGGTAATGACACCCACGAGGCCTGGCTAGTAGCTACACCTCGGCCGTAACCAGCCCTAGGTCTTAGCGAGCAAGAAACGTTCCGAGCATCGCCCGGAACTTTGCTTGCGTTTCTTCAAGCTCCGCCTGCGGGTCGCTTTGCGCAACCACACCAACCCCCGCAGCGATCGTTGCCTTATCCCCGTCGACCTGAGCCGTACGAACACTCACCGCAAATTGCCCGTTGCCCAACGCATCAACCCATCCCGTTGGGCCCCCGTACCGGCCCCGGTCGAACCCTTCCAGCTCTTCGATAAGCGCAACGGCCTCGGCTTGAGGCGCCCCTCCAAGCGCTGGCGTTGGGTGAACAGCCGCTACCAGATCGAGGATCGACGACGCTGGTTCGGACAGAACGCCTTCGACCAACGTGCCGAGGTGGTGCACATTCGCGAGCGTCAACGTTGATGGTTCGGGCTCAGCATCGACGTAGGAGCAGAACGGCAGCAGCTCGGTCAGTAGCCAGTCGATTGTGATCTGATGCTCCACCCGATCCTTGGCCGATGCATGAAGCGACGCGATCTGTTGTGCGTCAACCTCGGGGTCCGTCGATCGGGCTGCCGTGCCGGCCAGGGGATGGGCACGGACCGTGCGGCCCATTCGGCTGACGAGAAGCTCGGGCGAGGCACCAACAAACCCGTCGATCGAGAACACCATCGCCTCTGCGAATCGTTCCGCCAAGCTCATGACGATCGGCCGCAACACAAAGTCGGCATTCCCACGAAGGGTCAGTAAGCGTGCAAAGACCGCCTTTTGCAATTCGGTCTCGACGATGCGGTCACGGGCAACCGCCACAACGTCATCACGCCACGACTCGGCGGTTCGGTCGAGATGCAGCGACACCTCGGTCGGCGAATCAGCCACCGGCAAATCCAGGGTGGTCTCGACGAGCTCGATGACGTCGTCGATCGAAACACCCATTGGTGCGGTAACAAAACGCTCTCCCTGGGATTCGCTGATCACCACGGAAGGCACGAGCATGACACCTGCGGCTTCTCGGTCGAACGGCAAGGTCACAAACGCAACCGGCCCAGTGCCTGCCCAATCCCGATCAGCGGCGCCCTCGGACCATTGCAGATGTTGTGTAGCGGACTCGACAGATCCGTCCGCTCCGTCGAGCTGCAACGGCGCCGCCGTGACGTCGCCGAGACCAACGAGCGTCACCTCGACAGACCGCCACAGCAGCCCAGATGCGGCACCGAGATCGACCAGATCCACTTCGGCCAGCGGGCCGCTATCGAGAAGAACCGTCGTAGAGCTCACACTCTGAGCGTACGCGACGGCACACTGGATAGGTGAAGCACAGCAGCGAACTCATCGTGCAAGCGGACCCCTCCAAAGTCGCTGAGGTGCTCGCCGATCTGGCGACATACCCCGAGTGGAACGACCTGGTGAGCAGCGCTGAACTGGTCGAAGCCAGCAACGACGACCCGGGCCCGGCATGGCGCACGACACTACGCGCACAGGTTGGTCCGTTCTCTCGATCCAAACAACTGCGCTTTGTTCGCGATCGTTCCGAGGAACACGATGATCACGCCTCGGTCCGTTTCATTCGCCGCGAACTCGACGGCCGCGACCATGCCGAGTGGACCATGGAGGCAGAAGTCGAACCCGTCGCGAGCATCTCGTTAGTCACGCTTACCTTGTCCTACAGCGGCGGCCTTTGGGTTCCAGCCCTCGGAAGTGTGCTGCACTCGGCAATCGAACGAGCAACCGAACGCCTTCCTGCCTATATGGAGAAACGATGACCCCGAACTTCGACGACGCCACCGCACTGACCAATGCAGCGCTCCCGGCTTCGGCGCCCGCAGCGGACCATGCCGACACAAACGAGATCACCTGGCACGGCCACATGACCAAAGACTGGTCGATCGGCCCCGTCCCCAACGGGGGATACACCTCAGCGCTCCAGCTCCGTGCCCTCTTGGCACACACCGGCCTCCCCATGGCCTCGTCGCTCACCACGCACTACTACCGCCCCACAATCGGCGACGCCCCGTGCACCATTCGGACCGAGATACGGCGCGCCGGCCGGTCCATGACCCACGCCGATGCCACCCTGGAACAGGACGGAAAGGTACGCGCTCGCACCGTTGCTGTACTCGGCAGCTATCCCTCCAAAGACGTTGTTCTCGCTACCACCGCACCCACCGTTACTCCAGCCGACGAGTGCGAGGCCAGAGACCCCAAGAGTCAAGGGCTCAACATGTCCCTCATGGACTCACTCGAAATTCGGCTCGACCCCAGCGGCGACAACATCACCAGAGACGGCGGCGCCTACATCAACGCGTGGGTTCGATTCCGCGATGGCCGCAGCAACGATGCACTGGCACTGGCGCTCTTTGTCGACTCCTTTCCGCCCGCGGTGCTGATGGCCGTCACCAACGCTGGCTGGGTGCCCACGATCGAGATGACGACCCACATCCGTTCCGAGGCGACCAATGGATGGATCCAAGGGCAGGTCACTACCCAAAACGTCAGAGGCGGCACCCTCATTGAGGACGTACGACTCTGGGACACCTCCGGAACGTTGATAGCCGAGGCCCGACAACTCGCGCTCCTTCGAACCAGCTAACTCAGGCCGACGATTACCGAACTTCGATCGCCGCCCAGCTCAACCAGATCAGCAGGATCGCAACACCAATCGCGAACTGTGCGAGCGTGCTCACACCAAAACCCTTCGCGACCGCAATCGTGGACTCTTTGGCCAGCGCCCAGTCACCCTTTTCGTAGTACTCGGCAATCGCGATGCCGACCACGGCACCAACAACGAGGCCAACAACGGGGATTACAAAGAACCCAATGACCGCGCCGACCGCGGCAGCGAGTTGAGCCTTGCCCGACGCCCCAGCACCGGCTGCGGCTCGCTTGGGAAGCACGACCCCAAGAACGATCGCAAGAACCGTAAGCAGCGAGACGATACCAATCACGCCGATACCCAAGGCATCGAACCCAAACGCGAAACCGTAACCAACAACAGCGACCCACATCAGCACGATCCCAGGCAAGATCGGAAGAAGGGTGCCCGCCAGTCCAACGAGCATCACCAGCAGAACAAGAACGGTGATGGTGAGATCAGACACGGCGATCCTCCAGGGTGGTCGTGGGGACAAAGTGATCAATAGGGCCACGTCCGGCGCCGAGTTTCCACGATGCCCCTGAGGCGAGGCCTGCGTGTACATATCCAGCCGCAGCGTCGATGGCGTCCTCGATCGACCAGCCGCTCGCCAACAACGCTGTGGTTGCCGCCGACAAGCTGCAACCCGTTCCCAGCACGTTGTTGGTCTCCACCCGGCTGCGGCGACTCCAGCGGGTTCCTCGGGCATCCACGATCGTGTCGATCGCTAGATCGTCGATGAGCAAGCCAGTAATGACCACAACCAATGGCCCCATTGCCCGAAGGACCTGAGCAGCGTGCTCGGCTTCGGCCTCGGTAGAAACCGTAAGACCCGTCAGCAGCGAAGCCTCGGCCACGTTCGGCGTGATGACATCTGCATGGGGGAAGAGATAGTCGATGTACGCCTGAGGAACCTCATCAGCAAGCATTGGTGTGCCGCTCGAGGTAACCAATACCGGGTCGATAACAACCGTGCCCAGTGCGTGCGTGTGCTGCGCCACAGCCTTGATGGCCTCGACCGAGAACAGCAACCCAGTCTTTGTAGCCCCAATGGTGAAATCGCTGGTCAGCGCATCGAGCTGTTCCCCAACAAATGTTCCCGGGAGCGTCTCCACTCCCCTGATTCCAGAGGTGTTTTGGGCGGTCACAACCGTCACGGCGAAGACGCCATGGACTCGATGCGCCGAAAACGTCGCAAGATCGGCGGCTAGCCCAGCGTTACCGCCGCTATCGGTACCCGCAATCGTGCAGGCCACCGGTGGTGTATTTGTGCTCATTTCGTACTTCTTGCTCCCCATGCACGCCCAACTCTATGACAGATGCCACACTGGCAATGGAACGTCATTTCATGGCTGGCGCCGGTCCCCTCCTCGGCTCCAGCCATGGTGGCGTTATCGACCGGAGCGTCCGGGCCAAAAAATGCCCGCGAGTATGAGCACGATGCCCGAGATGATGCCGAGAAGGACCCAGTTTGGTCCCTCGTCTCCGGCGACCAGAGAAATGACCTCATTGCTGCTTTCGGGGTCGAAGAAGAACTGATACGTATCGGTCTGGATATCGCCGTCTGCAGCCAGCTCGGTATGTGCCACGACATACGCCCCCGCTTCGGTAAGCGCCGGAAACTCCGTCGTCGCAATACGGTCGCCGCGCTCGAGTGTGGTTGGGCCCACCTCAACTTCGGCACCATCAGGATTGGTGAGAGTGATCTTGCTCGACGCAATCGTGGCAAAGAACGAGATCTGTACCCGGTCGATGGTGCCGCCATAGGCCAGGCCCATATCCGGTGAACGCTCCCACACCTCGGTGTGGGCACCGAGTGGCGCAACAAACGCCGCGCTCATGGCGAGGAGAACGGTAAGGAACAGCAGTCTGGCGCGCACAAACTCAGGCTATCGCCCCGGGTGCTGCTCCTACAGTCGCGAGAACACCCCGTAGCGCACGTCGATACCTTCGTATTCGGCGTGGCCGGGAAGATACGGAAGCGCGCTTGTTACCTCTTCGATCTTCCAGATTCCGTCGCTGGAGAGTGCATCGAATGCCGCTTGTGTATCTCGGCTGTCAAAGAGGTCGGTGCGTTGTGTCACCACGAGGGCGCCACCAGGCTCGACAAGGCGAGCAAACTCTCGGCAGACCGCTTCGACCTCGGGGAGGTAGGTCATGACACCAACACAGATCAGACCGCCAAAGCTGCCTTCGAGCAAGCTGGTCGGCAAGGTGGTGAAATCAACTTCGGCTAACGCCCGGTAGCTGCCAGAAGCAGCAGCGATGTCGAGTAGTGCCGACGACACGTCAACACCCACGATGTCGTGATGGCCAAGTGCGTTCAGTGCTTGACCAACCTTGCCACTTCCACAGCCAACATCGAGAATCTGCCCCTCGGGATCAACACGCGCCGCCAAGAGACCCGCCGCAACCGTCGGCGCCTCGTACCCCCACGAAGTTGTATCGACGTCGTAGGTAGAGGACCACTCGTCATAGATTGAGCGGATGGTCTCCGAGTCGCTAGCGAACTGTGCGGAGAGCCCTTCCTCACGTGCCATCAGTAGCCGCCACCGGCACCGGTATCTTCGACCGTGTCGCCTCGGCCAATCGAGAGGGCATCGACGAGGTTCGAACGCATTGCAGTGAGGTCGGTGGTGACAACAACCATCCGGAAACCACGCTCGATACGGTCTGGCGTAATCGCCGGCGTGGCGTGGATACCGGGCACGACCCCGTGGGCGTTGCAGCGCTCGACGATGTGATCCAACGCTTCGGTGAACGCAGGGTCGGTCGTGCCACGGCCAAGGCCCATCGACACCCCGAGGTCCATTGGGCCAACGTAGATCGCATCGACATTTTCGGTGGCCAAGATGGCGTCGATGTTCTCTACGGCTTGGACTGTTTCGATCATCGGAATGATCGCGACATGGTCGTTGGCGACCTCGGCGTAGTCAGGGCCCTCGAGGGGTTGTGCCCGGATTGGCCCCGAGCTACGGGAACCGCGTGGTGCGTACATGCCTCGGGTGACGGCCTGTTCGGCTTCTTCAGCGGTGTTGACCATCGGCACGATGATGGCCATCGCTCCCGCATCGAGCACCTTGCCGATGATTCCCGGTTCGTTCCATGGAACACGAACCGTTGCCGTCGAGCCGCCGAGACTCAACCCCTGGAGCATGGGAACCATCGAGGTGTAATCGATCAGGCCATGCTGCATATCGATACAGACAAAGTCGTAGCCAACGTTGCCTGCAACCTCTGCGGTTACCGACGAAGGAACACTGAGCCAGGATCCGATTGCGGGGGTTCCGGCGGCGAATGCTTCACGAAGTGGGTTAGGGCGCATGTCTCGAAGATAGCCGTCACCCAACACATTGTTTGGACTCGAGAATTTGCGAGCAGAAAAGAGGTGCAAACGCGAATCCGATCTGCAAAGATCTACAAACTGAACGACTGTTCAGTCGAGCTACTTGCGGAGACAAAGGTGTCCACTGCTACTACCGACCAAACCTCGTACAACCTGTCCGTAGCCGAGGGTTCACATCACCTCGTGTTTGCGAACCGGACGCGGTCCCAGCCGCTACACCCCGTCTGGCTTCGGGAACGCACCACCGCTGATGGAGCGATTGATGTTGGCAGCATGCAACGGCTCTACGACCCGGCCCAGATCGAGACCAGCCTGTCCGCTGCGGCACTGTCGCCGGCCCCGGACAGAACCACCATTACGTGGTCCGATGGGCATGTACAAACCGTTGAGCACGTCACGCTCGCACGCGAACTTGGCTGGGAACTCGACCCCGCCGAAATACCTCTTCCGGTTGCCTGGTCCACAGAGCCACAACCATTTCCTCGGATTGCTTGGCCGTCCCACGACGATGACGATGCGCTACTCGCCGCGCTCGACGCGTTCTGGACCCATGGCTTTGTGGTTTTTACCGGCACACCCACTGAACCCGGCTCGCTCGAAACGATCGCCTCACGCTTCGGCATCGTACGCGAAACCAACTTTGGACTGCTCTTTGATGTGTTCTCGAAACCAAACCCCGTAGACCTCGCGTACACGCCGATCGCACTCAAGGCACACACCGATAACCCGTACCGTCGTCCGGTGCCAAGCATTCAGTTCTTGCACTGCTTGGTCAACGACGCAACCGGCGGCGAATCGACCCTGGTGGACGGCCTAGCCGCATCCAACGACTACGCCGCGGCCGACCCCGAAGGACACGAAGCACTGACCAAAACCATGGTGACCTACCGCTATCACTACGCAAACGAACGCTTAACGGACCGCTCGACCATCCTCGAAACAGACGCCGACGGCACCTTCGCAGGAATCCGTAACTCCGAACGTCTCGACTTTGTCGACGCAATAGACCCCGAAGCCCTCGATGTCTTCTTCCGGGCACGTACGGGACTTCGCGAACTCCTGAACGACCCCGGCCGCCGAGCAGAGTTCCTTCTCGCTCCCGGTGACGTCATGATGATGAACAACCGGCGCCTCCTCCACGGCCGCAATAGCTACGCCCTCGAAACGGGCACACGCCACCTCCAGGGCTGCTACATCGAACTCGACGGACCCGAGATGCTCCGCCGAAAGCTCGCACTGTAAATAGTTGGAGCTAGCGACACCTTTGGTGCTCGCTCTACCGAAAACATGACCGCTCCGTCACGGCAGTGTTTCGGTTTTGTTTCCGCTGTTTCATGCATGTTTCGTAGCGGTGAACGGCGATTACACGCTGGGGTCAGCCCCCGAATTGTTCGCCAAAGTATCTCCAGGCATCACAGCGCCGTGATGGGTCATCACCGATCTCGAAGTTCGAGATCACCGCTTTGGAGGAGAGAAATGAAACGCAAGCTAATGGGTGGCGCAGCGATCGCAACCGTTGCACTGCTGGCCACCGAGCCAGCCGCCGCACAATCAATCGACGAAATCGGTCGAGACACCGCCACAGGTAACGACCTGTTGAACATGGTTGTCCTCGACAACATCTTTATCTTCATCGCCGGTGTACTCGTCCTGTTTATGCAGGCAGGATTCGCAATGGTAGAAGCGGGCTTCACCGAGGCGAAAAACGCCGCCAACATCATGATGAAGAACTTGATGGATGTCTCTGTTGGCATCTTGTTCTTCGCACTCATTGGCTGGAACATCGCCTACAGCGGCGCCGACATCTTCGGATTTCTCGACGGGGCGTGGGGCATCTTTGGTGTCGCCGACCTCGCCACTCTGAACCCAGCCGATGTAGCTGCTTACCCGTTGGCCGTCCCGGTCGACTTCTTCTTCCAAGCAGCGTTCGCCGCGGCAGCTGCGACCATTGTTTCGGGCGCTGTTGCTGGACGCACACAGTTCAAGGGCTACTTGCTTTATTCGATCGTCATCACCGCACTCATCTACCCAATCGTCGTTAACTGGAAGTGGGGCGGCGGCTGGCTCGACCAGATGGGCTTCGTCGACTTCGCTGGATCTGGTCTGGTACACATGACCGGTGGCGTTGCAGCGCTCATGGGCGCAATGATCCTCGGACCACGTATTGGCAAATTCGGACCCGACGGCAAGCCCCGCACCATCAACGGTCACAGCATTCCGCTCGCCATGCTCGGTGTCTTCATCCTCTTTGTCGGCTGGTTTGGCTTCAACCCTGGATCGCAACTCCAGGCAGACATGGCCGTGCCATACATCGCCATGATGACCGCATTCGCTGCGGCTGCTGGCGCTGCTGCGGCCATGATCACCTCGTGGGTAACCATGGGCAAGCCCGACGTCGGCATGGCAGGCAACGGACTGCTCGCTGGTCTCGTGGCAATCTGCTCAGGTATCGGCAACTTCACCTCCATTGGCACGGTCGTCACCGGCGCAATCGCTGGCGTCATCGTGGTCTTCTCGATCAAGGCTGTTGAAGCCGCCAAGATCGATGATCCTGTAGGGGCGTTCTCCGTACACGGAGTGGCCGGTTTCTGGGGCCTCCTGGCCACAGGACTGTTCGCAACGTCATCGTCGCCAGTCGATGGATCCCTCGAAGGACTCTTCGCCGGAGGTGGCGCTGGACTCCTCATCGACCAGGCCATTGGTGGCATTGCGATCTTCGCCTTCGTAGCAATCGCCTCGGGAATCTTGTTCAGTGCTCTGAAGGCTGGCGGAGTCTTGCGAGTCAGCGAAGAAGAAGAGCTTGCAGGCTTGGACCTCTCCGAGCACGGCACGCCTGGCTACGACCTCGGAATCGTCGACCTGACCTCATCAACCACGGTCGTTTCCTAAAACTTCGGATCACCACAACTTCGGATCACCACATAGCGCGGGCCACCGGCCGCAGATCATGTTACGAACAGGATCTGCGGCCGATTGGGTTTTGCAGTATCTCCAGAGTGCAGTGTTTCCAGAATGCAGTGTTTCCAGAATGCAGTGTTTCCAGAATGCAGTGTTTCCAGAATGCAGTGTTTCCAGAATGTTTCCAGTACGTAAACACTGATCTCGCCCCTTTGCGTCACTCCCCTTCGCAACGCAAGGTATCCCCCGTCACCGAACCCACGCCGGGTCTCGGCGGAACAAAAATCACATATCGAGGGGAATCGAAATGGATAGCGGAAACACCGCATGGATGTTGATTAGCGCAGCGCTTGTTGTGTTTATGGTGCCTGGCTTGGCCTTGTTCTATGGCGGCATGGTCCGCTCAAAAAACGTTGGCAACATGTTGATGATGAACATGGCCAGTATCGCGATCGTGCCGATTCTGTGGGTGCTCTTTACCTACTCCCTCGGAAACGAAGGAACCGGCGCACTCCTCGGCGGTTTTGACGCAGTTGGCCTCTCCGGAATCGAAGGAGTCAACGACAACGGCGTGCCAAACCTGGTCATGGTTGCGTTCTTTATGACCTTCGCCGCGATCACCCCAGCGTTGATCTCGGGCGCCGTGGCCGACCGAATGAAATTCTCCGCATGGGTAGCGTTCCTGACCCTTTGGTCGGTGCTTGTCTACACACCCGTTACCTACTGGGTGTACACCGGCTGGCACCACACCGGCCTCGACCCCGCCGCCCTCGACTTCGCTGGCGGAACCGCAATCCACATCAACGCCGGTGTCGCTGCACTCGTCATTGCCCTGGTTCTCGGCAAACGTCGTGGTCTCGGCGAGGAGGACATGTCCCCGCACAACCTCACGCTCCTCCTCATCGGCACAGGCATCTTGTGGTTTGGCTGGTTTGGGTTTAACGCAGGGAGCGCTGGCGCTGCCGACCAATCCGCAGCCCAAGCCCTCATCAACACCTTTGTTGCTGGATCGGCCGGCATGGTTGGCTGGGTCGGCGCCGAATGGGCCAAAGAAGGCAAAGCAACCATTCTCGGAACCGCATCAGGTCTTGTCGCAGGCCTCGTCGCCATCACTCCTGCTGCTGGATATGTCGGCACGATGAGCGCAATCATCTTTGGTCTTGTCGCAGGCATCCTTTGCCTCTTTGCCATTCAGCTCAAAGATCGACTCGGCTACGACGACTCACTCGACGTTGTTGGTATCCACGGCATCGGCGGCATCGTTGGCGGCCTCATGCTCGGCCTCTTTGCCCAAGAGAGTGTCGGTGGCCAAGATGGGCTGCTCTTTGGTGAGCCGAAGTTCTTGCTCAGCCAAGTGATCGCTATGGGGTCGGTTATCTTGTTCTCCGGCATCGTCACGTACGGCATTGCCAAGGCGCTTGACGCAACCATTGGGCTGCGTGTCAGTGAGGACGAAGAATTTGCTGGCCTCGACGTGAGTATCCACGGCGAAGCAATTTATGCACCGGAGCAGGCAAGCATCGACCTCCTCGAGACGGACTCCCTCGCAAAGAAGTAACCCGCAGGTACGGGCCCGGGTGGTTAGGCGTTTGCCGCAGCCACTCGGGCTCGGACCGCTCGGCCTTGTGCATAGAAGCCATGGCCGGTAATCGACTTGTCGAGCGACATCAACAGACGGAGATCGTCATCGTTGTCGACACCGGAGTGCACAACGTCGAAGCCGGTGGCATCGGCGCTTGCATAGATGCCCGTGATAATCGCAATAGCTCGAGCATTATCGCCGTCGGTAAGCAGATCGTTGTGCAACTTCACGCCGTCGAACGCAAAGGCATGCAACGTACGAATCGAGGCAAAGGA
This sequence comes from Herpochondria borealis, assembly GCA_032274145.1. Taxonomy (NCBI): domain Eukaryota; phylum Rhodophyta; class Florideophyceae; order Ceramiales; family Ceramiaceae; genus Herpochondria; species Herpochondria borealis. The sequence continues at coordinate 18,276 of JAVCKV010603460.1, forward strand.
TAGACCAAAGTCATCGAGCACGATCGACGCACCTGCATCGCGAAGCTTCTGCAAATGGCGGACCACGATGCTGCCACCGGTGCTCACCGCAGTCTCGGTGACCTCCATGATCATCTTGTTCGGCGACGACATCAGTCGGTCAGCAATCCAATCGACCGCAACCGGGTCGCGCAGCGTCGAACCCGAAAGGTTCATACCTGTCCGCATGGCCTGACTTTCAACAGCTTGCTCAGAAATGGCGTATTCGAGCACTGCTCGTTCGACGTCGGAGACACGACCGATCAGCTCGGCAAGATCCATAAACTCGTTGCGGTCGATCTCCCCACGAACCGGGTGGTTCCAAATCACATGAGCTTCAACGCCAACAATCGAACCGTTTGGCAGGTGAACAATTGGCTCAAGCCCCGTCATCAGCTGATTGTCGGCAAGAGCATCGACCAACTCCGCAGCGAGGAGTCGGCGGTCTTCGGTGCGCATCCGAATGGCGCCGTCGTAGATAGCGAGTTCGCCAGCCCCATCGGCCTTTGCTGCTTGGAGAGCGGTATCGCCGTTCGAGAGGGTCTGTTCGGCCTTCTCGCCCTTTGATCGAGACGCAATACCGACGCTTGCGGTAACACGGAGCTCGTGGGTCTGAATCGAGATGGGCATAGCAATGGCCGACTGCAGACGGCCCGCAAGCTTTGTTGCGATCTCGGTTCCCATGTTTGGGCAGTAGATGCCAAAGACATCTCCACCGAGACGGCTGACGATGTCACATGAGCGCAACGTTTCGCGCAGACGATCAGCGGTCTCTGCGAGCACGATGTCGCCAACGGTGTGGCCAAGCGTGTCATTCACGACGGTCATGCCATCGAGGCCGATCACCATAACCGTCGCGCTGCTGGGTCCAGAAGCAAATTCCGTGTCGAGATAATCGGTGAACGCATCGCGATCGATGGTCTTTGTCAAACGATCTTTGGTTCCCGTTGGTGCAAGAAGCGGTGTTGTCATGGCCTGGGTTCGGCGATCCTCAGCCAAGAGGGCAAGATCGAGGACTACCGCAAACGACCGCAACGAGTCGACGCTCTCCGACGTTGGCTCGCCATCCCACAAGATCTTCAACGTGCAGTGTGAGTGAGCTAGGTCGATGGTCTCGCCGTTCGTGTAGTCCCGGAGACCCCCGATCTTGGCCACGGACCTACCGCTGCGTTCCACGTTTGCGCTAGAGAATCCGAGGATCGTGCCCGCGCTCGCAAGAACAGCGGCATAGTCGGTCTCGCCAAAGGGCTTGATCTGTTGCAACAGCTGGGACCACGCTGCTGGCATCGTTGTCAAAGTCATCGTGCTTCTACCTTCACTGGGTCTACCCACTTTGAATCGTCTTTTCTCGGACTAGGTAGAGGGCCAAAAGACCCATAGCTGAACAAATTGAATCGCTCAATACATGGGTACATCCGTCGATACACAAGAAGATGCCTCCCTTCCGCCGCAGGTATCAACGTTGATTGATGACCGCCCTTTCCCTCCTCCTCATAGAAGACGACGAAGATGACTTCTTCATCGCGTCCGATCTCCTACGGGCGGTAGGGACGCAGGACTACGACATCACGTGGTGCGACAATGCAACCAATGGGTTGGAGTCGTTGCAGTCGGGTGCGTTCGACATTTGCCTCATCGACTATCGACTCGGTGCTGAGACCGGCGTCGAGCTGCTCGAACAAGCACGAGAGGCGTTGTCCCGTACACCGGCGATCCTACTCACCGGCGAACATTCCTCGACCGTTGACGAAACCGCAATGCTCGCTGGAGCCTCGGACTACCTCGTGAAGGCCGGCCTCACGTCGGAACTTCTCGAACGCACCATTCGCTATGCCCTGCAGCGTCGGGACTTTGACGACCGCTTCGAGTTCTTGGCGTTTCATGATCCGCTAACCGAACTCCCGAACCGGGCGCTATTCCTCGATCGAGTACATCATGCGATCTCGCGCACCAAACGCAACAACGCCATGGTGAGCGTTGTCTTTTTTGACATCGACAACTTTAAAGACGTCAACGACACTAAGGGCCACGCAGCGGGTGACGAACTGTTGACACAGGTCGCTCGGCGAGTCGCCTCGGTAGTGCGCGACCAAGACACGATTGCACGCCTCGGTGGCGACGAATTTGCGGTCTGCATCGAAGCCGGCCCTGACACCGACGCAGCACGAGCATTTATCGAACGGGCGCAGGCGGCCATGAGCCCGTCATTTAGCCTCGATGTTGGGTTGTCTGTTGAGGTGAAAGCCAGCTTCGGCATGGCCCATTCCGACCTCGCCGTCGACGACCCCGCTGAACTCCTCCGCCACGCGGACATTGCGATGTACAACGCCAAGCGATCGGGCAAGAACACCTGGTCGCTCTACGAGCAGTCAATGCACGACACGTTGCTTCGCCGCATTGGCCTTGAACGCGACCTCCGAGCAGCAATATCGAACGGTGATCTCGAAGTTCACTATCAACCCTTTGTTGACCTCGCCACAGGCGCGGTCCTTGGTGTCGAGGCGCTCTCTCGTTGGAACCACCCAACCTTGGGCCCACAATCACCAACGGAATTCATTGGAATCGCCGAACAAGCTGGTTCGATTATCGAGCTGGGACACCATGTGCTCTGCACCTCGGTCCAAACAGCGGCCCAATGGGTCAAAGACTTTGGATTCACCGGGTTTGTGAGCGTCAACGTGTCGCCGCGCCAGCTCACCGATTACGCGTTCGTCGACGCCGTCAACACCGTCTTGTTCGATTGCGGTTTGCCGCCCGAACAACTCGTTATCGAGTTCACCGAAACCGTCATGACCGGAGACGTTGGCCATGTCATTGGTGTGCTCGACAAGCTCGCCGAGATCGGGGTCGGCATCGCCCTCGACGACTTCGGAACCGGCTACTCCTCGTTGAGCAACGTGCATCAGCTCCCGATCACCATCATCAAGGTTGATCGTTCATTTGTGACCCGGATCGACGAACGGAAAGGCCGATCGATGCTGGCCACGATCGCCACCATGGCACGAAGCCTCGAAGTGGTCACAATCGCTGAGGGCATCGAAGAGCAGCACCAGAGTGATGCCTTGCTCGGGCTTGGATATTCGGTAGGTCAGGGGTTCTTATTCGATCGGGCACAACCCGCCGCGATTGCTGCCGAATTCGTAAAAATGAACCAAAAAGACTGAATCAAACAGCCTGTTTTGCACGTGTCACACCCTTCGTGACAACCCAAATGAGCTACGGCTCCCTATGGTGGGGAGTTGAAGATCTTCTCCGCCGCGTTCCTGCGGGCGCGAATAGGAGAAACTGTCGGGCCCACCGCTCGTCGCTGCACTTACCTGCAGACGTAGCCACTGGGACCCGTGACCGAAGGAGCATCGAATGGCAAAGCAACGCACCACGTTCGCTAAATTGCAGCGAGAGCGCGCAAAAGCAGCAAAGAAAGCCGAAAAGCAAGCCGCACGAATTAACGGCGGCGTCGTTCCCACTCCGGAGCCTGAGGTGGTTGAAGAACTGCCACCAATCGAGCTCGATCTCGAGTCGATGACGACGGTTGAGCGTCTCTTTGCCGGCAAGGGCCGTCTTTCCGCCCCCGAGCTCATGGCAATGACCGAGAAGATTCAGCGCATGCATCAGCGTGGCGACCTCGACGACAGCGAACTCGAAGACGCAAAGCTCGAGCTTCTCGAACGCATCGAGTAGCTCGGTCTCTAACGCTTACGCGTTTCGGTGAAGTGAGTACCCCAAGAGGCTCTGTGTAGCTACGCCCACAAGGCCGTTGGTATCGCCGAGCATCGTGACCCCAAGGCCGGTTCCTTGGGCCCCAACGTGCGTTGTGGCGTCCAGGGACACCCACTCCCCTATGTGAGGTCGGTACATAGCAATTGCGAGGTTTGCGTTGATCAGACCCATCGACGCGTCCGCTCCGTAGACCGCGCTGATACCGGAACCGAAGTCGGCTGCAGCAGCAATGCGTTCCACACCAGTGGTTGCCTCCCCTGCAATGAGGGGCATGCGCAGGCGCATCCAGTCAACCGCTGGCCCAGGTTCGCTGAAGCTACCTTCGGTAAAGCGATGTTCGACTGCGTTGCGGTGATAGCTCGTGACATTGCCGCTCGCCCAACGAGGCGGGTCTGCAATCTTGTCTTCGCTCGGAGGTGAGGTCGCCGGTGGAACCTCGGCGAGCCAATCCGGCTCGGTCAGCTCGGTCGTCCGCAAAACAAGAGCCGACGCCTGGGCTACGACCTGGCCGCTCTCATCACCGAGTTGAGCCTCAACGCGCGCTACCCGTCCGCTCACCTGCCGACGGCTCACCGAGGGCACAAGGGGCGTCAGCGGTATTGGACGCAAGAGCTCAATATCGAGGTGGGAGAGGAACTCACTCTCTTGCACCTCGGGCTGGCAAAGGTGCGTGAGCAAGGCTGCTGGAGGACCTCCGTGCTGTGCATCTGGTCGCCACGGACCTCTCGTGAATTCACTCGGGTGGTAGCACTCTCCGTCAAAGGTAAAGAGTCCATCGGGAATTGGTAGTTCGCTCACTGCATACTCCAGGTGTCGATGTTGTAGCCGGCGTTGCGCATCTCGTTGACGAAGCCGTCGCCATGTTTGGGAAGCACACCAACAATGGCGCCGCCGCTGCCGGCGAAATTGGCCGAGGCTCCCAACCCCCGTGCGACATCGACCATGGCCGACTGCGCCGGTGAGATGTCCATGATCTGTCGGCGAATGTCAAACGTTGTGTTGATGGCGTCTTTGAGTTCGTGCACGTCTCGTTCGGCGATTGCGTGCGCTGCTCGGCGCGCATGCCCTGCGAGGTCGGCCCACACCGGATCGGAGGCATTGCGCTGGTCGCGTAACCCACGATGCGCATCGCCGCTGTCCTCCGACGCACTCTCTGACCACGCCAAATACAGCGGTATCGCTGCGTCGGGGATGTCCAAGGGTTCGATCCGAGGGCCGCCGGCAAACTCCATAAGTCCGCTGACGCCGTGACTTTGGATGAGTTGATCCTGCCACCCGCCTGCAATACCGAGGTCGGATCGCTCGATCGTGTGGGCGAGCGCCATCAGGTCGGCGGCGGAAAGCCCTGACCCAACGTGGTGATCGAGGGTTCGGAGCGCGGCGAGCACGATTGCGCTCGAACCCGCAAGACCAACCGAACGCGGAATAGTGGTTTCGATGCTGACGCCAACGTCGCTAACGGGGCTCACCGACCGAGCAAAGCGCGCAATTGTTGCCTCAACAAGTTCGAAGGGCTCCGCACTCCCCGACGCAACCATCGTGGCGGTCGCGGAGAAGAACGGCACGATCACCGAGCAGACCGCTCCCGCAAAACCGTCGGAAGGGTTTCCAGCTATCGCAGCACGGGAGAAGACTTGAGCCGAAGCTGCCACTACTCGATGATATATTGCACGGCGGAACGGCCAGCGAGAAACGGCTTGATCCGCTCGGTGATAACCGCCTGATGGTCTGCGTTAGCCCCGTATCCTCGAAAGCCATCCTCATCGTCGAAGTCGCCAACTACCACGATGTCGAAGTTGCCTTCGGCAAGCCCGGCGTCTCGGCCAACCGAGTACGAACGAATTTCAGGTACTAGGCCGGGCAGCGTTTCGAGCCCAGCAACGATCGCTGCCGCATCGGCTTCTGTTGCGTCTTTGGACAGCTGCATCATCACTACGTGTCGGAGCATCGCCACATAGTAGGGGCATGTTGTTGTTGCCGACGCGTCCGGCAACAACAACTACATGACCGCAAAAGCGAGAGTGGCCCGCTCATGGTGGCGGAACCAGGAGCGGGCCTCGTTGAAACGGAGGTGGCGGAACCTCCAAAATGTTTCAACGATCGTGCGTCGAGACGGTGAAATCATCGACGGCGAATTGTACGTACGTTACTGATGAGTAGCTTAAACGGTATTTTGTCAAACCACTGTGTAAAAAGTGGCGTGCATCTCGTCACAGACGAGCGTCACACTACAACAAGCTAGCCACGATTAGCTGACTGAAACTGAGTTCTTTCATCCATCACTGGTTGGAGTGAAAAACGCGGGGCTCGCATAAGTGGGCTCGGCGCCCCTTGAGGGGATCGCGAAACGTTAGCTTCCATCGAATACACGGCCCAGGCATAGGCAATGAGCGCACCGTCGATAAGCAAATGTGCAACCCAAAATGCGGACCATGATCGAGCGATCAACAAACTAAACAACGCAGCAACAGCCAGCGCAACGAGAACTTCGCGACGACGCTTCCGTGCCATTGTTGGATTACGGGGTGCCGCCAAGGGTGATAGTGAACGGGCCGCCATAGGGCTTCCGGGAAGTCCGAAACCGGCGTTAGAAACCATACGGTCTCGGCCCCAGGCCCAAACCCAACCAGCCCAACCGAGCGCAATAACGAGTATGACGAGAAACAGCATGTGAGGCAGGAACTCTTCTTGTAGCAATGACGAACGGGCGAGACCTTATCGGCGATTTCCTACTCAGGCGCGGATGTATCGCGGTGATAACTGCCACTCTTGCCGCCGATTTTTTCCCACAATGCCACCGACGAAATCGTCATCGATTTGTCGAGTGATTTACACATGTCGTAGATCGTGAGCGCAGCCACCGAACAAGCCGTTAGCGCTTCCATTTCGACACCGGTAAGACCCACGGTTTCGACCGACGCCTCGATGTCGATATGGGCGTCTCCGATTTCGAAATTGACGTTTACCGCACCGATTAAGAGCGGATGGCAAAGCGGAATTAGCTCCGACGTGCGTTTCGCTGCCTGGATCCCGGCGACTCGAGCAACGCTGAGAACATCACCCTTTGCGATCGCTCCTCGCGCCACCGACGACGCGGTATCGGGCGTCATCTCGACGCGACCCTTTGCGATAGCGCGCCGATGTGTTGCTTCCTTTTGGGTTACGTCCACCATCCGGGCGCGGCCCTTTTGGTCGAGATGGGTGAACCCGTCGTGTTCAGAAGCCATCTAGCCGCCGATCTGGCTCATATTGCGCTTTGGACGAATGAAGTGCACGGTATCGATGCCGTGCCCAGCCCATTTGTCGTGCACCGCACCTTCGATGATTGCCGCGAGCTCATCATCGGTAGCGCCACCACGCATTGCGTCACGCAAGTTGTAATCGCTCACCGCAAAGAGGCAATTACGAAACTGACCGTCGGCGGTGAGACGGATGCGGTCACAGGTGTCGCAGAACTTCTCGGTCACGGTGGCAATGACGCCAACCTCGCCCTTGCCATCGAGATAGCGGTAACGAGTGGCCGGAGCAGACGTGCGCTGGATTGCTTCGATAGGGAACGCCTCGTGGATCTCCTCGATCACCCGCTGAAGCGGGACAACCCGCTCGGGTCCCCACATCTCGTCGGCGTCGAGTGGCATGAACTCGATAAAGCGAACCATGACACCTTTGTCTCGACCAAAACGGGCAAAGTCGACGATCTCGTCATCGTTAATCCCGTTCATGAGGACCACGTTGATCTTGACCGGATCAAAGCCAGCATCGATCGCCGCATCGATGCCTTGCAAGACCCGGTCGAGGTCGTCTCGTCGGGTGAGTTCAAGGAAGCGTTCTCGGTCGAGCGAATCGAGCGAAATGTTGAGGCGCCGCAGCCCCGCGTCACGCAGATCTTCGGCGACGAGCGGAAGCGAAACGCCGTTCGTGGTCATCGCCAGATCTACACCCAACGCCGACAGCTTGCGAACAAGGCGGCTCAGGTGGGCGCGAACGGTTGGTTCGCCACCGGTAAGGCGGATGCTGTCGACGCCGTAACGCTCCACCGCAAGCTTTGCGATGCGCTCGATCTCTTCGAAGGTCAGCAACCCCTCGCGCGGCATCCAGACCATGCCCTCTTCGGTCATGCAGTACTGGCAACGGAAATTACAGCGGTCCGTCACCGCAATTCGCAGGTCACGATGCACTCGTCCGAAGGTGTCAACCAGTTCCATCAATGAATACTACGGGGCGGTTGAGCATTCGGGAAAGCCGTGCGTGGTGGGCAAAGCTAGTCTGACCTCGATGATTCCTCTTTCCGAAGCTCGCGAGTTCGTTCTGTCCATGTGCGCTCCTGGCCCTGCAACCACTGTGCCGGTAGATGACGCTGCCGATTTGGTGACCGCTGCGGACCTCGCAGCCGTTGGCCCAATTCCACCGTTCGACAACACGGCCATGGACGGGTTTGCGGTCCGAGCAGCAGATGTTGCCAAGGCTCCCATCACGCTGAAGATGGTCGGGACGATTGCTGCGGGCGCCATCCCAGACATCACCGTCGGCGAAGGCGAAGCCGTCCGGATCATGACCGGAGCGCCCATGCCCCCAGGAGCCGACGCTGTGGTGATGGTCGAGTTGACCACCATGTCCGAGGATCAAACAACGGTTGATGTCGCCCAGGCGGTGCCCGTTGGCAACCACATTCGGCCAATGGGCGACGACGTCCAGACGGGCCAGATCGTCTTTGCTGCGGGCACCGAGCTCCGTCCCGCCCACCTCGGCGTGTGCACATCGATTGGGGTCTACGACGTTCCGGTAATCGCTCGTCCCCGCATCGGTGTGATCTCGACCGGCGACGAACTGCTCGACGGACCTGGTCCACTCGGCATTGGCCAAATCCACGATTCGAACCGGCATACCCTCCTCGCCCTCGTGCGACGAATGGGAGCTATCGGCGTCGACCTCGGGCTGGTTCCCGATGACGAAGATCAGATCCGTACCGCAATGACCGAAGCAGCAGAGTCCTGCGACGCAGTGGTCACCAGCGGCGGCGTCTCCATGGGTGACTTCGACTTCGTGAAGAAGGTGCTTACCGAGATAGGCGATATGCGCTGGATGCAAGTGGCGATCAAGCCAGCAAAACCGCTCGCGTTCGGCACGGTGAATGGCACGCCAGGGAATGTGGATCCGTCGGTGACGCCGGTGAACGATCCGCCGACGCTGACGGTGACGGCGAGCAACGACTTTACGGAAGACAGCGGCGCGGCCGTTGGAGATGTGGTTGCGAGCTACACGACGAATGATGAAGAAGGCTCGCCGGTGACGGTGGCGCTGAGTGATACGACGAATTACGCGCTCGATGGCGGTGGCAACGTGACGTTGACGGCTGCGGGTCTGGCGCTGGTTGATGCGGGCAGTGATCTGCCGGCGTTTACGCTGACGCCGAAC